>APFE030169234.1:61755-75874 GCA_000404065.3 Pinus taeda
AGACCAGCTGTCGACCAGTTGGTTGGGAGACACGAGACACGATAAGATAAGCACTAGATGAATTTGATTTTAGCAGACCAGTGCCTTGAGAGATTGTTATTAAAATGATTACTTGTTAAATGATATAGAAAAGTAAACCGTGACCAGCAATCATCTGTCATCAGCTAAATCACATGACCAAAACGATATCCAGCAACTGAAAACTTCGAAAAGGTAAATGCTTGAAATCACCACGAGAATCGTAAATTATTAACCAGATATCAATATTCGTATTTCGACTTGACAGATTCAGAACTCAGCGTAAAAGATAAAGCATGAAAAACACTGAATCTGGCAAAAAATAAATTTTCCACGATGAACTTTTGTTATGGCTTTTCTGACAAAATTTTAACTTAAAACAAAATTAAAAGCCAATCTGAAACCCTAAAAGAATTTATTTATTTATTTTAATAATTAATTTTTTTTCTTTTTCTTTTTTATTTTTTAATTTTAATTTTTAATTTTTTTAATATAAAAATTAAAAAAAAAATAAACTAAATTTCATCTAGTCTAACTAAAAAAAATAAATCCAAACCTAAAAATCAAACTTAACATCTAAACGCCTATTATTTTATTGGATTTTTTTTTCAAAATTAAAAAAAAAGTAAAATAAAATTCTGTTAAAAAATTATTTAAATCGAAACATATAATATATACATAACATAAACAATGTGAAACTAAAATTAAAAAAAACAAGGAAAATGATTTAATTTTTTATTTTTATGAAACCTAAAACCAAAAATAAAGAAACGTAACTATTCCAAAAAAAAAAAAAAAAAAAAAAAAATGAAACTGAAACTATACCCCATTCAAAAATAATGTGACTAATTGCTGAATAAAAAAAAAACGATTCCTAACTAAACCTACGCATACCCCTGAAGCCACACAAAAACGATTTTGAAATTTCAAAGCCCGACTATGCCCACGCTGATCAGGGAGCCGACGCGTCAACTGGATGTAAACGATTTACGATTTTGAACCCACGCATGCAATCAAAAGATTAACCCTACGATGTGTATTTTAAACGTATTAGAACAGAAATCGATTTCGGATTTTTCTTTTAACCCTGAACTCACGCTGATGCTACCAAATCCACGCATATAGCAATTGATTTTAAGACCCTTTCGATTGAACTATGCAATGATTTAATTGTGCCCAGCGTTACCTGCGTTTTTATTTTTGACTTACGTTTTTGTCTATTTTTGCAGGCGGAGAGGGTACGCACTTGATACCCACGTCTCAAAAGAAATCGATTTGTGGTGTGTTTGAATGCAGGTGCACGCAGTTTGCAGGCAGCCGGACAACCTTCACGTGGATAGCATGGACGAAAATGAGGAGCACGCGGGAGGAATTAACTCGCAGGTGATCAAACGGACAGATGCACGCCAGGAAAGTATACAGGTGAATGGAGAGTTTTGGGCGCAATTTCCAGCAGAAAACAGTGCCGACTTTTGAGAACCCTGCAGCCTGAAAATGGAAAATTACCCAAAAAAAGATATCTGCATAAAATAAAATTAAAACCCTAGATCAGAAAAACTTTGAAACCCTAGAACAGCTAATTTAATTTACAGATTTGGCCCCTTAATAGCCAGATTCATCAATAAGAACAGAAAAAGATTTAAAGAAATAATGATTTTCAGATTTTCACTTTGAAGAACTTCAGAAAAATCTCTCATGTAAATTAAAAATAAATTGAATGATAGACCCAGGATCAAATCCAACTGGGCTCAACAAAGAATGCTTGTGGGAGTTGGCTGGTTCAGCTGAGAACTTCCCCGAACGCCTACAAAATTCCTTCAGAAAATGTTCTCTGCACAACTCAAAACAACCATCAGTAAAGAGGGCAAAAATGCTGCTAGATCTCAGGAGGTAATGGAGATACCTGCCATTACTTCAGAAACCCTAACAGCACCCAAACCCTAGCAAGTGAACAGATACCATGGTGTCACAATACTCTACAAAAAAGCTATTATTTAACGCGGCTGAAAATAACATATGCAGAAAATTAAACAATCTCACAGCATTTCAAGAGAGTAACACCAGCAAGATATGGACCCCAAAGTCTTCTTTTATTAACCAGAAACAGATTTACAAGAGAGAGCTTCTTCAGTCTTTGACTCACAGATCCGATGATCTCAAATGACCCCCTAAAACCCTATATAAAGGAAATGATCCCAACAGCTAGTTCGAGTGATCCATGTTGAAATGATCTCGACCGTCGATGAGGATCAAGACAACTCTTAATCTCATCCGTCGAATAAAAGATATTTATTATTTTTATTATTTTTAAATTTTTTAAAATTTTAATTTTTAATTTTTAATTTTTTAATTTTTTATTTATTTTATTATTTTATTATTAATTTTTATTCATTTTTTAATTTCTTAATTCCTTTTAAAATGGATCAACGAACTAAGCCTTTGGAAACATCACCTAGGACCTAGGACTTACGACTCATGAGGGGATTTAAAACATTTTTCGATCCTCAGGACACATTACATCATGACTTTTACAATTTACATCTGAAGGGAGAAAAGCCCCTTTAATATAGACCCTCACAAAACACCCAGTTCTGCGACATAACTATAATCTAGCAGGTTAACACACCAGGATTCTCCTAAAATTCAAATGACAAAATGTATCCCGGCTTTGGGGTCAGGTTTGAAGGAAAACTCTGCCGATCCGTGGATCGGTGAGACGAAAAACCTTCCGGGACATAGATTATCATAGGAAAGTTAGGTCCACCTAGGCAATTTATAACACGACTCACATCTGCTAGGATTATTTACAATTAATACATGCAGACTGGGTTTACAATTAGATTGATCAAGTTGCTGATGACTGCAGGATGGCACGGACACGCTGATTAGGTGCTGCCCCTTTTTGCAAAGGAAAAAGGGGGTGTACAGCATGGGTAGTTGACCGGTAGAGGTCAACACCTCTTCTTGGAAGTAGATACTCAGCTTCTCAGCACTAGTTTGCCTCACGAAAATCATTCTAGCGCTTCTCCTAAGCTCTGCGTCTGCCCTACTAGCCTTTGCTTAGCGTACTATTTGAGTACATTGCGACATTCTCCTTTCTACTTGCATGGTCTCTCTCGCATGGGGTTTTATTCTTGTATGTGTAAATTTTTGAAGCCCAGGTGATTTGCTATCCTAATGTTATCTCATTAAGTAACTCGAAAACAAATTTATTTATCAACAGATTATTAAATTTTAAAGATTTCATCAATCACATAGTAGTTGAAAAATGAACTGTGGAAGAAATAAAATAGATGTACATGGATTTCTCCTTCAACTAAACTTTTTCATTGCTATGATCAAAGATTAAAGGTGAGCTTTGTAACCTTCTTGAAACGGAAATTTTATGGTCATTTAAATCTCCTAGATCTCAAGTGTATGACCTATGTAGGAAAGGGCATAGCTACAACAATACGACCTGCTTTGTTTTTCTTATGCTGGACAACAAACTACTCTTTTTCTCCTCTCAACACTGAACCACACTCCAATGATCCACAAAAGACAGCACGTCCTATTCTGAAGGTGTATGACATGTGCATGAACAAAAACCAGCTATAATAGTGGCATGGCTTGTATGATTAGCTAGTCTTGCTGATCTCTTTAGGAATCTACTATTATTCTCCTTGAATACACTTTGCTCCCCTTCCAGCGCTTTTTCTCTCTTCTCATGTGAGGTCATCCTCTTCTTCCCTTGTCCTATTTATGCTTTGAGATAAAAACTAATCTTCTCAATCCTAACTGTCACCCATCTCTATATTGAGATGTATGGTTAAGATTAAATCCTAATCCAAGTCACTGATATTCTAGAAATTCTAGAACATTTCATTTAGATTCCTAAGACTAAGTTAAATTCAAAGGATTAGACTTTGGCTTTTTTTAATTTTTATTTTTTCAAGTGAAATTACTTTAGAGAATTAGTGATTACCTTAACAAGGTGGTCACTCTAATCACTTCCTGCATGTTCACACCAAACTTATTTAAGTCCCTACTCAAACAACATTTTCAACACTTTAGAAAATAATTTTGCACCAATCCAAGTTTGTCGTAGAATGCTTCAAGCTTCATGTTTTCTAAGGGCCTGGTTAGAATATTAACTACCTGTTGATTTGTGGGAATATATTGGAGCTTCACTGCTCCCTTTTGAATCATGTTTCATGTGAAATGATATTTGATCTCTATGTGTCTGGACCTATCATGAAACATTGGATTCTTAGAGAGTTTGATGCAACTTTTATTATCACAGTGATTGATTCTAGGGTCCAACTCTTGATCAAGTAATCCTGCAAGTAGTTTGGGAAGCTAGAAGGCCTCATAGCTAGCAACATTGGCTTCCATGTATTTTTCCATTGTTGAGCTTGCCATGAAACTTTGTTTCTTGTTGAACTAGGATATCATTGTTAAACCCACATTAAATCAACACCATGGGTCGCTCTTGTTGTCTGCTACTTTTCTCGCCCAATATGAGTCTAAATACCCCTACAACTTCTTTTCACCATCTCCAAGATATCTCAAATCATAGTGCCCCTCAAGTACCAGAGTGCATGTTTTGTTTCTACCCAATGTTCTTGCCTCGACTTCACCATGAATAGGCCCAAGGTGTTCATTGCAAAACATATATATAGCCTAATGTTGAGAAAATACATTGAGTAACCTATATACTTCTTGTACAATGTAGGATTGATGTAATATTCCTAAGTAAGAATATAAGTGATATTTTAAACAAATAAACAGTGCAACAACATAAAATTAAAAACATGCATTATACAGTGTACACCCATAAAACACTGTAAATCTGGAACTGTTGAGCCATATATTATAAAATTTGAGAGCATAGGTACAATATAAATGAGATGGTGCACCTAGGCTTGTCTCAAGGATAATTTGGACCAGACCCAGGTGATGGAATAGTTGAGTTGAAGGCTGCCTAGTTGTTGCACCACTCTGCACTGCGCTGTCCCAGTAAAATTGTTGTCCTGTTGAACTTCGACTTGCTGGAATGTGCCCAAAAAATACCTAGAAAATTATATCCTTTCAGCCTTAGATTCCTTGGACAAAACCCAAAAAAAACTCAGAAGGGAATTTCTCTGATTTTGACTTTGGATTTTCAGCCTCCATGGAGCCTCTACCCTACTGCTGCTGCCAAATTCGACTTGCAGGAAAGAGCCTACAAATTCCTCTGAAAACACCCCAAGCATTCTAGGTTCACCTGTGATGACTGTCTCCTTGCTCCCTAGATGATCCTTGGCTTGGATGACTGCTCTCCTAAGCACCATGAGTTTGTTGTCAGAGGCCTCTGCATAGTCCCTCTGCCTAGAAATTCATACTGTTGTAACCCTTGGCTGGTTGGCTGCAAAACTCACTAAAATTGTCCTCAACCAATAGCCTTACCGGCTCCTGGAACTCCCAACAAGCTATGGACCTCCCAATTGGCTCAATCCCCTTCCGCGTGTTTTTGGCTACCCGTAAAATACGTAGTCTCCTCCTCTGCGTGGCTGGATGAAGTGTATGTTAATGCTGGAACCCCTAAAAACTCTGTGGAACAACCTCCCTAGGGCGGGCATGGATAGTCCCCCGAAGTAGAGATTGAATCTCCCGTGCGGAAGATCCATGGCTAAACAAAGATAAGTTTGTTTGTAAAATGATCAGGATGCTGCAAAATGAGAACTCCTTCCTCTTTTATCACCTTGGGTCTGCTTAGCCTCTCGTGGGCCCCTCCTTCCACTAATTCGATTCCCTCCAACTCATGCAATGGATAAGTTCGAATTATTCATGTAGGTGGCCCCCACATTCCACTAACTGCTAGAAATAAAGTCGAATTGCCTATAGTTCCTAAGTTCTGCATGTGGGGTCCTCCTAAGCCAAAAATGATGCCAAAATTGTGTAGCTGCACCCTGTGACTAATACATTTGAGAAGGGACATGACAGTCCTCCCCTCCCAAATGTTGCTTGCCCTCAACCAACCTCAAAGAAAGTGCTCTAGTATGTGCTCACCCTCCCAGTTGGCATCCTCATCCAGCAAGTTATTCTGGCGTACCAAGAACTCCCTGATGGTCCTGCTCTTCAATCTCCTCTCCCTGCTCTCCAGAATGGCCTCTGTTTCCAACACCAAATGGCCGTCATCTTCCAATTGGGGTAGATCAGCTGTTGCGGTCACCTGTTGTCCTAACACATTCTTCAGGCATGAGACATGAAATAAGTTATGCATTCTACTCCCCAGAGGCAGCTTTAGCTCATAAGCCACCTCCCCAACCCGCCTAGTCACCTGATAGGGCCCATAGAAGCGTAGTTGTAGCTTCTCAGCCCCCTTCTGTTTCAATGTAGACTATCTGTAAGGCTATAATTAGAGGTATACGCAGTCCCCCTCCTCAAAGTGCCTCTCTATCCTATGTTGATCTGCATACAATTTCTGCTGATTTTGGGTTGTTGCTAAATTATCCTTGAGGGCCTTGAGGATATCTTGGCTCTCTTGGACACAGCCTTTGGCCTTTAGGGTCCGGCTGTCTCCGAAAATAACATCATCAAAACTTTGTGTATCATATCCATAAAGGGCATGGAAAAGAGTCATACCGATAGACATGTGGTGTGTGGTGTTGTAGCAAAACTCACCCAAGTGCAACCACTGAATCCACGTCCTCTGCTGACTTGTCATATAATTCCTCAGGTACCCCTCCAACCACTGGTTAAGCCTCTCTGTCTGGTCATCCGTCTGAGGGTGATAACCAGTGCTAGGAGTGAGTTCCATCCCAACCAACCTGAAGAGCTCCTGCCAAAATCCATCCATAAATCTGTTGTCTCTGTCACTCACAATGTTCTTGGGGAGACCATGTAGCATAAAAACCTCCTAGAAAAACAACTCAGCAACCTGTGCAGCCATGTATCTAGTAGGTGTGGAGTAGGAAGATTCTCTCTATGGACAGAGACAATCCCTCTAGCCCAGGGGAGAGGGTATAGCCACAAACAAGACAATCGGACATAAGTTCCCTTAAATAGAGAATGGATAAGATCCTACCTCTTGTATCGCTAGTCCTTGTTTGATGAAGTCCTTGTGTCTTTGCTCCAACGATCAATTCCTTAATGTCAATCAAGCACTTGAAACAAATAGACAAGCAACCAAAGCACTCATGATAACATACAATATATTCAGCCTACTTAAGAGGCTAAGGAGCCTTAAGCTACCAAATAGCATATGCAATTGATATAGGAAACAAAATATCAGTTGTATTATTATGACAAAAAGGAAAGTACAACCTTCACCTTAGTGTTTGCAGGTTTCCTTCAACGTGTTCGGGTTCCAACACCACTACTAGCATCTCATGATTCACCTCAAACAATGGAAGTTCAAGGCTTCTTCCACTTTTCTCCAAATCAAACAAACTACAAGCTTATTCTCCCTTTACAAACACAAATTAGAAGGCTAAGGTTCTCAAGAGTTGATTTGTCTATCAAGATTTTGCAGATTATTCCAACCCTTTCATTAGCTAGTTGAGGTTGGAAAATGAGTTTATATAGCTTGAGAGAGGGGAAATGGATCCTCTTATGATGGGAGAGGCCTTATCCTTTTTGGTTTGTTCCATTTTAATAGTAGAAAGAAGCCCAAATAGTCTCTCTCGGCTCTATCTCGCCTAACCATTTACCAGACTTCTGTTCACGAAGCTTCTAGACTTGTAAGCTTCGACTCCATTTTTAAAAAATTTCCAAAAGAGGGTCGGCTCAGGTCACAAATTGATTAGTAGCGATGTTCGGCGCTAGACCCAGTGTTAGACTCTGCAAATCGGCGTAGGGAAGAAATTGAGCAATAGTGTTGGTCTTGAAAACTGAGTTTGAAGGAATATTCTTGGGAAATGATGTAAAAGGGAAATGTTCTATAGATGAAGAGTGATGTAAGGACATGTTATTCATGACGGGAAAACACATGAGGGTCACTGTAGAGGTCCTCCAGGATCAAGGAACGGGGAGTACAGGGACAGTGACAAAATGATGTGTAACAGATGCCCCCTAAAGCATGAAGTCCGAACAAGAGGGGTGAAATGCTTTATGAGTAGATGCATGGAACCGGAAACTGTCATCGGAAAACCCACAAGTAAGCATAGATACATATACATCACTGAAATATCTGATGCATGAATCATGGTATGGACACAACCATCTAGAAAAAGATCATGTAAATGGATCCAAGGTATGGGTGCATCCATCCAATAAGAAGGATCATATCTAACCGAAGGTATGGTCGCAACCATCCAATAATGAGAAGGATCACATATAATAGACTCATGGTATGGTCACAACCATCCGTCTGAAAGAGACATGTATGTAAGCATGATCATGTCGTATCGCCCTGCAACCTAAACTTTCGTAATCTGAGCCCAGGGTCTTGCCCTCCAACACGACTTGATCAAAGTACAAATTATAACATGCGAATAGATATGTCGAAGTCGAACATGCTATAAAGTTGCTTGATTACTAGTCAATGATGTGAACCATTAACAAGCGCGAGAGAAATCACCAATAATGACAATGGCTCTCAAGGTACCAATAGCACAATCCACGAAGTGTGAATAAGGAACCAAAGTTGAACACCTGTGAAGTCACTCGATCAGAAGCCAATGATGAGAACCTGTCGTCGAGTGCGAAGAACTTGCCATTAGGGCATGCAAGCTCTAAGGTATTGGAAGGGAGTCTCTCGGTCAACTTCCTGGATAATGAGCTAAAGTCGACAAGAAGCGACCTTGTCGAAGGAGGGCCATGATGTATCCCTCACCATCGATGCGAGACAAGGGGATGCAATGATTATGGATGATATAGAGAATCAGGAATGAGTGTAAACTGCAGAAGGATTAACTCTTGAACATATCGGCGACATGACTCCAGAGTTTGGCAGTTTTTGGATCCATAGGATTGGAGGTCATGATGACGTGGAAAATATTAGATGGAAAGGCAAAAGTGTATGACCCAAACCTAGGAAGGTCAATGATGAAGTGCGGATATCCCAACCCGACACGAAGCAAAAGAGTGTCATGTTCAAGAGTGACAAGCTATCGATACAACTGGTAAAACTTTTCCATTTTCCCCCACCATTTTTGGCAGGTACCCCAATTATTTTTTATCACAAGCTCAAATGGGATAGCATATGATTGTAATATAAGTCCATCCTTTGGATGGATCTGACCTAGTAAGATTAACGAGCCCTAGGAATGAAAATCTCATGTCCATCATGGTGACGAATCCAATGTCATTAAATTTTAACGAGTTCGACAAAGGAAAAACTTGGTGTCTTTTTCATGTTTAGAGAGTTTGAAAAAAACATGGAAAAGAAAACTCCAAAAGGTCCCTTTTCGTAAAATTGTCTCTCGAACCCGAAAAGGTAGAAAACAATATTCAAGAGAACCTCCTAGTCATGTTGGACTAAGGTATACCTTTTTCGTAAATAGTTTTATCCTAGCTCGAAAAAGGGGTAAACGTACACTGGGTAAATGACATTTCACAGCCTTTAATGAGTTCAAAACGACAAGAGCTCGACAATCTTTTCATATTTTGAGAGTTAGAAAAGAGCTCAAAGATGACTCCCTCCTTTTATTTGCTTTAACAAGTCTAAAAGGGAAAAATAATCGGCAATCTTTTCATTTTTTTACGAGTCAGAAAAGATCTTAAAGGTGACTCATCATAGAGGAATGATTGGTAGAAAGGGTAGCAACTGGTTCTGGTTATGGTGGAACTACTAAAAAATTAAGAGGTCAAAAGGCTGGGTAGTAAAAGCACTCATCACTGTGGTTCCTCAAGAAAGGGTAAAACAACCAAGTGAAAGCGAATGATTGGCCAAAGAGATGGTAGCGATGGAATGGAGAAGAAACCAAGGCTTATCTGACGGGAGAGGCCAATAAAAATGGCAATCACGAGGGTTAAAATGGAGATGGGTTCATTTTTATACAAGCCTAAACCACGGGGAACTATGCTTCGATTCAGTTTCATGTTTACACAAGCTTGAAACGAAAAACTATGCTTGGATTCAGTTTCATGTTTACACAAACTTGAAACAAAAAACTATGCTTAGATAAAAAAAATGGCATGCCCCCAGCATGATGAGAACCGAGGCACATGCCCCCCAAACTTCATTTCATTCACCAAAGTAGACATCAGGTTGCTAAAAGGTGGATGGAATGAAGTTTCATTTTCGAGATTAAGGAAAGACTTGACTGGAATTTGACGAGATCTTAATCAAATACTTGATTTGGAAAAGGGAGTTGTTTCATTTTTTAACGAGGTTGACACAGTAAAAGAACTATCCTCAAGACTCCTTGTTTCATTTTTTAAGGAGCTTGAAACAAGGCTAGGAGCCATGCTCCGACACTTTGTTTCATTTTTTAACGAGGTTGACACAAGACCAGGAACTATCCTCATGACTCCTTGTTTCATTTTTAAAGGAGCTTGACACAAGACCACGAACCATGCTTTGACACCTTGTGTCATTTTTTAACGAGGTTGACACAAGACCAGGAACTATCCTCATGACATCTGTTTCACTTTTTAACGAGGTTGATACAGGGACAAACTATCCTCGAAATCTGTTTCATTTTTTAACGAGGTTGACTTAGAAAAAGAACTATCCTTGTAACAGTTGATCATGGACCATACGAGAACATGGCCCCCAAGAGGTCCTCACTGGACAGGAGAACTACGCTATGGGAGGAACACGTCAACTGGTACAAATGACAGATCAAGTTCCAATGCCCTCAATACATAATGTACCATGCCATCTGCGTTATCATCAACAGTTGTGGAGACAGAACGGGTAGCCACGTAATTGACCTGTGGCGGGGAGGGTATTGCTTGCAAATTAGAACCAATAGGGGATGACGGTAGGATTGGAGCCATCTAGTGACCGACGAACAATAATTGATCAATGGTCACTATTCTCCCTTCGCGTGGAAAACAAACCACACGGAAGAGCGCAGAAACAAGAGCTCCCATGACATAAACATAGTCGCGCCCAAGGAGAAGATCGAAGTCTAAGAGACCTTTGACTACCATCATGTCTATATAGACAGTATTTCCTCCCAAAGTAATAGGGAACTTCAAAAGGATCACTAAAGGTTGACTGGCTCCTTTGTTGAAAGCTAACAGATTATGGGTGACAGGCACAAGCTGTGGGGATCCCAAAGCTTGCCAAGTAGTAGAAAACAGGATGTTAACGGACGAGCCTTCGTCTAATAGAGTGCCATGTACTAACATATTATAGGTTTGTACCATAATTTGGAAAGGCACATAAGATGGGAGGCGGAATGCAGTCAATTGACTCCAATCAAAAGAAACAACAGAACTACTTAGTGGGGGTATCATAGGATTTCCCCCATGCTTTGCAGGAACTGAACAACTGGGACGGGAGGGTCACTCTTCAATTCATGGGAATTTGAGTTGACAAGAAGAACATGAGAAGTATGATCACTAATTTCTTTGGGAGTGTTGACCACTACCGGTCAACTACCCATGCAGTGCACTTCCTTTCTTTTGGCAGAGGGGTAGTTCCTGAACGACGTGTCCGTGCCAGCCTGCAGCCATCAGCAGCCTGATCATTTTTGTTGTAAACCCAGTCTGCATGTATGAATTGTAAATAATCTAAGCAGATCAGAGTCATGTATGTAAAATTGCCTAGTTGGACCTAACTTTCTAATGACGATCTGCGTCCCGGGAGGTTTTTAGTCTCACCGATCCATGGATCGGCAGAGTTTTCCTTCAAACCCGACCCCAAAGCCGGGATGCATTTTGTTATTAGGACTTTAGGAGAATCCTAGCATGTTAATCTGCTAGATTATAGTTGTCGCAGAACTGGGTGTTCTATGAGGGTCTGTACTAAGTGGGTCCATCCCTTTGAGATGTAAATGATGAAATGTGTTTTGAGGGTTGAGAATGTTGTAAATCCCCTCATGAGTCCTAGGTCCTAGGTCCTAGGTGATGTTTGCAACGGCTTAGTTTGATGATCCATCTTAAAAAAAAAAAAAAAAAAAGCAAAATCCCTAAGCAATAAAATAATAATATTTTTGTGAGCACATGCAAAATATCTTTTTTTTAAATAAAATCGACGGATGAGATCAAGAGATGTCTTGATCCTCATCAACGGTCGAGATCAGTTCTACATGGATCACCCAAACTAGCCGTTGGGATCATTTCCTTCATATAGGGTCTTAGGGGGTCATTTTACAGGTTTATCTGATCTGTGAAGTCTGTACTGAGAAAGCTCTCTTGTAATCTGATTTTCTGATTTATAAAAAGACTTTGGGGTTCAAACTGGCTGGTGTTACTCTCTGGGATTTGCTGTGAGATTTTTGCTTCTCTGCATATTTCAGTTTTCAGCAGTTAAAATAGCTGTTTTTCAGAGCATTGTGAGTACAGGTATCTTGCTCACGTGCCAGGGTTTGAATGTTGTAGGGTTTCTGGAAATGTGGCAGGTATCTCCATCATTTCTTGAAATCTAGCAGCATTTCTCGCCCTCTTTGCTGATGTTCGCTTGAGGTGTGCAGGGAAACTTTAGGTGAAGGGTATTTGTGGGCGTTTGGGGAAGTTCTGGGCTGAACCAGCCGACTCCCACAGGCTGTTCTGTGCAGAGCCCAGCTGATTGTGCCCTGGGTTAATCATTTGAAATTTGTTTTCTGTTTTTACATGAGAGATTTTTCTTTATTTTCACAGTAAAGTTCAAATTTATGATATATTGAAAATGTTACTGCAATCATGGTTAAATCTGGCTGTTCTAGAGCTGTAAAATTTTGATTTTAGGCGAATTTTAAAGGGTTTTACGGCAAAATTTTGTGTATCTGCCAAATTTCTTTTTCTGCATATATCTGCCGAGATTTTGTTGTCTGTCTTTCAGGGTTATTTTACTGCTGTCTTGAGGACAAAAAGCGTTTCTACAGTCCGCTCTGCAGGCAGCTTGACGAAATTTACAGGTGAGTCTTTCTCCATTAGTGACCAGGTGATAATCGATTGTCAAAACCATTAACCATCGACTGCTGGGGTTTTCCATTTTCATTCTGCAGTTTCCTTCATCCCTCAGACGTGGGCATTTGGGGGTCATTTTGCTCGCTGTAGTTTGGTTTTATATCAGTCATTCTGCTTGGTACGTAGTCACAGCTACGGTTATTCCTCATTTGATTCAACGCATTATCGATTCCCCAGTTTCTTTTCTGAGCTAGGGCCACGATTTCGTTATTTTTGGGCATCTATTTGTTTGTTGTCTCTTTGCACTGCGTGCTGGAGCTTGCGTTATGCATTGTTTTGATTTTATCAACGAAACCCTCATCTCATTATCGTTTTAAGTCTAAGGGTCTTGCTGTCTCTGCTATCCACTTGCCCGCATACGTTAATATTGCAACTGCGTCGATTTGTCTCCAGATCTTCAACGAATTTCAAATTTATTCTTTGTGATTGCTGTTGAGAGCCTTGCGTATTTGTGGTTGTGATCACATTTGTGTATGCGTTTACCAATCTCGATTTTTTGTTTACGCTCAGCCTTTGCTGGACTGCGTCTTTTCGTTGGGGTTTGATCTGAGGCCGCTTTTCATTTAAGAGCTGGTTCCAGGTTGATATTACTGCTGCTCCTTCCTTTTAGAGTTTGGCCTGCGGCCCTGTGCCTGTCGAAAACCCTGTCCCGCGCAGCCAAACCCTCCATCTACTCAGTGTGCACCTGCAAATACATCACGTTTGATTGTTTTAACAACTGAGTTTGTAGGTTAACGGAGGCAGCTCATAGTTAAAAATCGATTTTTTTATCTCGTATTTAGTTGCTGTCATACATGTGCGTGTGCTGCTTAGCGTAGGTTGGGTGCCAAACAGAAATCGATCCTGTCTCGCCGCCATTGAGCCTCACGTGAGTTTGGCAGATGCAAACTAAATCGATTTATGTTTTTTTGAAGGTGTTTAACGCAGAGCGTAGAGGCGGGTTATTGTTTTTGGCATTTCTGGTATGCGAAGACTTAGGGTTTAACCATAGTCGGGTGTTGAAATTTGAAAGTCGTTTTTTTTTTGTGTTTGGCTTTTGATGCATAGCGTAGGTTTAGTTTAGGGTTGCGTATCA
>APFE030169234.1:77645-106407 GCA_000404065.3 Pinus taeda
TATTTATTTTTCAGATTTTTAAACACATAAAGCAGTAACAACATGAAATAAATACATTGGCACATAAATATGAAGAAAGCACTGATATATATGACGTCAAATAGAAATGATACATCAAAGGCGATACCAAATCCTGTTGATCCCCAATAATTGTCCAATAAAGAACTCAAATGTGGAAAACCAATACAAAATAACATCACATATATAAAAGTATCTCATCATCATGAGCTATATGTAGAAAAACAACTAAAACTAGCAGCTATCTATTTGAAATCAGTGCCCTCTCTCCCTTTTATGGGAAAACATGATGGGCTATTTGCCAGGCTTGCACCTAGCAGTAGAAAGTCCTACCCTTGCACCTAATGTCAAATAACGAGTGATAGGTATGGAGTTGTGCTCTCCTATATCTATATAGAAGATGGTGTTGATGTTGATGCTCCCACAGTCTCCTCCTCCTCCTCTTCCTCTTGCTCCTCCTCATGTTGCTCCTCCCCTGAGTCCTCCTCCTCTTCCTCTTGTTCCTCCTCATATTGCTCCTCACCCGAGTCCTCCTCCTCTTGTTGCCCCTGTTCTAATGGATCATCTAGATCTAACCATGAAGGTGACTCCTCCAAGATGGGCACCTCAGACTCCACCCTCCACTAAGACAAAACATCAATATTATCTAAGGAAATAGCATCTTGATCCATTGGTGCTTCTATTTGCTTCACCCAAAGTTAGATATTGCAATGCACATACACTAAATCATTGAGGCATGCGAACTCCAACCTGTAAGAGTGCCAAAAAAACTAATGAGTCTTGACTCTTGACTCTTGACACTTAAGGGTCATAAATTAAAAATTAAAAATTACAATAAATGGAATTGCTCAACTGAAGGCTGAAGCTCAAAGTTATACCTGTTGCACTTTCTTGAGTGTATTTTCTCAAATACACTCCAATTGAACTCACACCCTGAAGAGATGCATGTTTGACTCAAGATTCTTATGGCCAATTTCTGCAAATTTGGTGCCCTTGCACCATAGCTTCACCACCAAATATCTACAACAAAATAACAAAAAAGTCAAAAACTTGAAACATAATTAAACTTTCAAATAAAAGTTACATAATTGAATTTTAAAAATCTAGAATTATAAATACGGAAATTCTAAATTCAAAATTCTAATGAGTGATGACTTGTCACTTATGTGGCATGAAGAGGGTCCTTTCCCTAATAGAATCATCAAAGCCAAATAGGCCAACAAATTCCCATTAAAATTGTATCTCGCGATTGATTTTGCTACGAAGCTCAGGGTGAGCTACCATCCTCTGAATACAGGAATGGAGCCCTTCCATCACCTTGCCATCAAAATCAAAGGTGCATTTGTATGAAAATACAGAGTTGAGGAAGAGTTTTGTTGCATGAATGGGTCAATGAAGCATCCTTGTCCCCCGACTATCAATCACATCCCATAACATCACATGCCTATCAAGCCCATCAGAACCCTTGTCTTCATAATAAGAACGAATGGCCTCCCTGGCCCTATCCATGGCCTCATACAAATAAGCCATTGCAGGCTTGTCCCCATCAACCAATCTTAGAACCTTTACTATAGGTTCACTAACTAAGCACGCTTCTTCTACTCCCTGCCAAAACGTGTCAGTGTACACCATTTTTGCAATGGCTCTCCTGTCCTATCTCTTGTTGTATCTACAATCACACCACTCAACAGAAACAAACATTTGCTTCAACTCGAACTGGCATCAAAGTAAAGATTGAAGATTAATAAAGTTGGTGGAAAAACGTGTGATTGCAGGATGTCGCAACTCCTTGTTTCTAGTGTATCTCCTCATGAGGCTAAGAACAAAAGCATGGTTATAAATAAACTTGGGGATGCTCCTAGCCATATCAATAACCTCCTTGATAAAGGAGATTTTCACCATATCCTCAAGCAACAAATCGATACAATATGCTCCACATGGAGTCCTAAACAATGTGCGGTGCCTTTCCATAAGCATCCTGCTGGCAGGCACATAATTAGCCACATTGTCTGTTATGACTTGCACCACATTCTGCACACCAATCTCCCAGATGAACCCATCTAATAACTCACATATCATTGTTGCGTCTTTTATATGTGTTGATGCATCCACTGATTTAATAAACATGGCACCTTTAAGACAATGTACCAAGAAATTTAGAAGGGTCCTACCCTTCCTATTTGTCGAACCATCAAACATCACTGTGCATCCAAACACTTCCCATGTTTGTTTCAACTCTGCCAATCTAGAGTTGATGTCCCGCTTTTTTGCTTGAAGAATTGGCCCCCACAACTCCTCATATGTAGCACTTTTGTACCTCGAGCCCACAACAAATGCTGACCTCGCACTAGCAGTAGTAGGTGATGCTGTGGAGCTCCTCACTACCCTCAGCCTCAAAATCAGAGGAAGATATCCCAAAAGATTTACTTGCACGTTCAGCCTGGTTTCTTTCTGCCTCTTGTTTCTTTTTGTCTTTTTCATCAATTGCTTAAAGAGCTTTTTGTGTAAGCTTCGAACTAGAAGCTATACAAAGCCCAACATCATGTCCAGGGAGTCTAGCCAAATGGAATTTCAATCGCGTAACCCCTCTTTTCATCCTGGTCCCACACAATTTGCATGATAGATATGCCCGATTTGTCCCACCAACTAGCTCTCCATACTCCCAAAATGGGTCCAAGGCTTTTGGCATATTTGTAGTGGGCTAATTCAAACCTAGGGCACCCAGTAAAAAAAAAAAAAAAAAAAAAAAAAAAAACTGGAATTAATGATTAAAGTTACTCCACCCATACACAAAATAATAAGTAATAAACACCTCATTTTACAAAATAATTTTTTTGCTGCATTATTTGCAATGTGAATTCAATGAAAAATTACAATAAGAGGGTGCATTTGAAAGTTAAAGAAATGGAGTTTGCTGTCCAAATATGGAGAAAACCCTTGCATTGGCTCATGGGCATGAAAATCATAGCAAATGGAAAAGAAAGAAACAAAATCTTGGTAGGCAAAGAGGCAAGCAAGAATAACCCTAAATCTATGAAAAAGATCATTAACATAGGCGTTTTTAAGAACACACTTGTTAATGGAAGAAAATAAGTTTATCTCACTGTTCTTTAATCTTTGATCCACAAAAAATTCATAGTTGGTGGTGATAATGGTTGTTTGATCCTCAATTCCTCCTTGACAAGTACCACAACACTCTCCCCTTCCTCCTCCAACACTCAGAAAACCGAAATGAGAAAAGAAAAAACCAATTTTCACTTTTATAGGCGCGACCGAGACAGAGCAACGATATTTCCTATTGTCGCACAATATTTTCACGAGATATTGGCACTATCTCAGAAATATCGCAATATTTCGGCTCGCCAAAAATATCGCGATATTTCCGATATTTGGCAATGTATCGCTGATATTTTCATCACTGCAAAGAAGTAAGGCTTGTGTCTCATAGGATACTACACTGCACAATCCTCTTTGTGTCCTCTCTCCCTATTCCTCTTGGCTATTTTTCTTATCCTTGGAACAAGTGCTCTTGAAAACAATGGAACCTCTTTTCCTCCTAGTGGCGTGGTTATAACACATCTCAATAGCCTATTAGTGGTTAGGTTTGCTTACCTTAACCCTTAACCAAAGTTACAATATAGACTCTTCTATAGTCTTCTTCATCATAATCACATGGTTGTTCCCCTTTTCCATGAATAATGGGGGCTACTGTGACATTTTCTTGAATTATGCTGGGAAAAACAGGAAGGTCAACTTCCAAGTGGCATAACTTTTGCATACATACTCTGATTGAGGCAAGACAATTTTTGCGTTGTTGGAAAGGTCTTTGTGTGTAAAATAGGAAAAAATTGCGGCACTAAAACGAAAAAGTTTTATCCCCAAAATATGTGATATCGCTTTCAATAAAAAATTGCTAAGTGCCTTTCTCAATTTTTGCAAATTATGGATGGAGAAAATTTTGGGTACAAACTTAGGAAAAGAGGGTGAACATTAATTAATTTAATGTTGTATGGTAGTGGAGGCCCCAAACATTAGACAAAGGGAAGATTAATCACATAGTGCGATGTGGGGACCACCCCATGATGAAATACACACCCCCTTGATGGAGAAATTCGAATAACTAAGGAAGGAGCTCAAATTGCTTAATGCAGGGGCCCACATGAAGGAAGAGAGAAACAATTATAAATAATAGGAAGGCAACATCGTTCAGGAGCTTTTGATCATTCAATATCTGATTGTTGCTCTAGTTGTTTAGTTGAGTTACATAGTGTTGTTGAGCACAAGATTTTCCAAGGGGGAAACTCAACCTCTCTTCAGTGGACTTCTAGTGCCAGCCTAGGAAGGCCAATTTATATTTTTTTGGAGGTTGGGGAGAAGCGTAGACAGTTAGCACTCATTACTAGTTCAGTTAGGACATAGGAAAGGAGCCACACAATTCTCGTTGGAGAGTGGTGCCAGAGATAGGGGCTGCACTATTGCTGAAGCATTCATTGACCAAATTTCGAGGAAAAGGAGGAGGGTTTACAAGAGCAAGAGGTATGTCCACAACAATACGAATTTCTATAAGAACTACGCAACCTTTCGTGGGGGCCAAGTGTGGGGTGACTTGTGAAAGAAATCGGGGAGATGGGGTTGTTTGGTATTGGATTTGGGGATATTGTGGGGGGTTTCCCAACATTCTGGATCTGCTACAGGTTACATTTTTTGTTTGTGGAGGAGGGTTAAGCATTTGGGGTCAATTTTGGAGCATCAAAACTAGATCAAAACCTTCCTGGGTTTTTCTAGGTTTTTGACAAGGATCTCATAAATAATTTGGCAAAATTTTATGGGCAGATTTGAGGGTTCAAATAGGGGTACCAACTCATCCAGCAGTGTACTTCTTTAAGGGTCAACACAGTCATTTGTTGGGGAACTTTTTGCATCATTTGGGTAGCTGATATTCATCCACTCGGGGCTTGTAGATTTCTGTAAGTAAGCCTAGGTACACTCACTCCAATACATTTTGTACTCATTCAACTATACAATAAAATTGGCCCTTTTTGGCGTGTTTCCAACTCATTTCGGGTTCCCTGATTTGTGTACATTTTTATTGTGTTGAATTTGTTGCATTTTCTTTGTTTATCATTGTAAACTTCTAGTAGGAATATTACAGTGGTATCAAAGCCATGATTTTGGCCAACTATGGGTCTAAATCATGCTAATGCCCAAGTTGCTATTGTTGGGTTAAAATTTCATAGGCTAAAACACTAGTCCCACATTATTCTTTAGATTGAACTTGTGCCCAGAAATGTCTAAACAGGAGAAATTCCTTAAGAAATTTGAAAAATATACTAGTGAGACTGGTGGAGCAAGTTGAAGAGTGGGCATCAGCAAGGGTACCAAGAAGAAAAAGTAGTTGCAAACCTGTAGATGAAGAAAATGAGAGGAGCATGATTATTGAACAAGATGCTAGTATCAATACTGAAGAAACAAAGATTGGAGGCAAAATCAGTGATGAGATAAGAGAAGACATACCCATTGAGGAGGAAGTTTATCTAGATACACTCCATCCAGTTGAGCATGAGGCTAATGGCATGCAGGTGGAGCATGAGGATACACCTAGTGTGACACCGGAGTCACCCTTGTTGGGGTTTCTTTTGGTAGCCCCAGTAGAAAGATTGGTAGAGATAGTTGAGCACACATCCATTGTTGAGGTATCCATTGATGAGGCATCCAGGTCTATGGTAGAGCTTCAGAACGACAGACACCTACAACTAACTGATGAGCATGTCTTGCATGTCAGGTTGTCTATGGAGGAGTGGTTGGAGGCTCATGTTGAGCCCATGATGGAGGAGGATGTGTAGCCATCCTTTGGGCTAGCCATTGATGAGGGGCAACATAGAGACAACATGTTGGGATTTCAGCACAGTTCGCTTCAAAGGCACACTGACGAGATCTACAACGTTATTATCCCAACCCTATGCATTGGATTAATAGAAGTAGAGTTGTCTAGATATACCGGAAGGGATGGCCAGGTTAGCACGACTGAGTGACATGAGCTGAGTATGTCACCACATCACCTTGGAGGGTTGGTTCCTTCCACAAAAGATTTTACATTCGATCCCTCCTTTGGGATTGGATGGTGAGAGGTACTGAGTTGCTACCTGATGGAGCAGGTTAGGTGTTGAGATGTATCCATGGCCATAGTTCGGCAAGGGCCATGGGTTACGGGAGGGGCTCGAGGGCCAAACTATTTTTGGGATCAAGTGGGATTCCTCATCACATCATGGAGTCAGTCGACGATGGTAGTAGTTGTGCACTGGATCCGGGGATTGAGGGCACACACACCCACAATTTTTTACCAGAGTTTCGAGAAACACTAGCGGCTAGCTGGATCGATGGGGGAGTAGGTGGACTTTGTGAGTTGTCATGGCATGTGGATCAGACGTGGAGTTGCAGGATGATCAACATACCTCTTGCATGGGTTGATCAGAGGAGGTGGCATTGACAGGCCACCAAACAGAGCATTGTATAGGGATGAGGATTTCCTATGGATATGTGGGGTGTAGAGGACATCAGGAAGCGACACCTTAGTGACACCACCACTGGCACATAGGGAGGCTTGCCTATTAGATCTCTCTGAGGATCAAGAGGGAAGGCGCACCCATTCGAGGTCATGGAGTTCTGGTAGTAGAGATAGCGACCCTGACAGGATGTAGGTTGCTGCAACTGACTCATCCTATGGTCGTGGCATTCTGTGGTGTATAGAGATATGCAACCTCTTGAGTATATCCATAGGGAATTTCATACAATCACAGGGGAGTGGGTTGTTGTCCCTTGATGCCCTCATCACGAGCAGTAGGACGCAAGAGACTCACCTGAGGCGAATAGATGAGACCGAGACTATCATGAATAAGAGAGGAATTTTCTTGTTGGGGCGAATAGACTACGCGTGTGTTGGCACGTGGAGGTGTAGGAATGACACGGTATGTTGCAAAGGTAGTATATGATTTGCCCTTGAGTCCCCCCTTAAGGGTACAATTATGGGGGATTTGTATGACACCTTCAGTAGGGCATTCTGAAGCATTGCAGGGGCATGCGCTGTAGGGGATGATAGACTTGTACAACAGGAGGGCACATAGGGTTTTGGCAATTTTTGGGTACATCATCAGGAGACAGGATGGTAGGGTTTGTCGTGTGACCAGGTAGGAGCAGGGCCATGTTGGAATTTCTAAGTCTAATTATTAGAAATCCTTCTTGTACTTCTGATTTATTTCTTCTTACTTGTTCTATTAATTAACAAGTTATTTACCATGTAAATATTGAAAATATATAAAAGCACAGTATCAACAAATACAGATCATCAACTGAAGGAAAAACAAGCACACAAGTGACATCATTATTTTTGGACTAATGTCCTCGGAAAAACCCAATGCGGGAAAATCAATGCAACGATCTGAGGGTTTATTATTAAGCAGTTTCAGAATGCAATCTGGGTGTCAGAAATGGCTTACCCAACAGAGAATTCCCTCGACAGTAGTACCTCTCAGTCGGAGACAGATATCAACCCCAATATGACCCATGAAATCTCCCAGTGTCAACCTCTAGGGTCTACGTCAACCTGTCTAGCCTAGTGGCAGCCTCTCTGGCCTAGCGTCAGCCTCTTTGGGCTTTGCGTCAACATCTGGAGCCTCTATGTCTCCCATGTTGGCCCTTCTCAGGCTCTGCGCAACTCCTGGCTCCCTCTAGTTGCTTCTGCGTGGCCTCTAGCTGGCTTTGTATCAACCCTCTGCTGGCTTCTGCGCTGATGCTCCTGGTACTATCTTTGCCTCTCTGCTACTGCATTCACTGCCCCTTAGTTGCAACATTGATCACTCCTTCGATTTCCTCAGCAAGCCCTGCCCCAGAAAATCAAATTCTTGATGAAATCTATGTATTCTTCAAGTGACCCTCAAGCCTCTTATACTTTTCTGGTTGACAATTCAGTGGCCAAGATTAAGTCCCTAATCAATGGCTAAGATTAGATCTAGCTTGATCCATGAATTTTGGACCATTCTAACTCAGCTTTATATTAATTCACATTAATATTTTATTTCCCCTAAGTTTAGACTTAGGGATTTCATTAAAAATATTAATTGTTTTAATATCTCCCAAACTAGCAGATTCTGCCCAAACAATTTCTGGGTATTGGAGATCTCATGTGATTTAGCTTCTCCACCAATTTTCGTGGCTAGATCACATCCAATTCTACCCCAAATCAACACTCCCTCTTAGCAAGGATTGTGCTCTAGTAATACTCGTCACTGAGTATCACCTAGATCATCCGACATCGGTCCCTGTGCTGATGCTAGGCTTGCTCCCCAACATCCTCCGCACTGTTGCATCATGTACTATTACCCATGGCCCTGCCGCTGCCACTATTGCATCTGTACGGTAGCTCCCTCTGCATCTGTGTTGCTGCCCATGGCCTTGTCACTGCCACTGCCGTATCTGCACTGCAACCCCTCTCATCATGTTGCATCGTGCTGCCCATAGCACTGCCACTGTTAACTGCTGCACTGCAACTTAGTTATTGAGAAGTAAGTAACTGATCTCCCAACTCTGACATCTTCGTCAGGCTAGAAACAATCCCGATGCTGAAGCTCCTTTTGTCACTGACAAGTGCTCCCTCTTTGACCTCTGCATTGTTGCAGCAACTCTGTGCATCTCACACTGCTACCTGACATTGTCGTGGGAATCCTGCACTGTATCTTCCTCTATCGCTCCATCCACATCCGTCTCTACCGATATCGCCAGTCCTGCTACTCCTCTTCGGGGCTCTTGTAGCAAGGTATAATCCAAGAGGCTGGGTACCTCGAGGATCCTACCCCTCATCGCCTGTAGTCCGTCTGACTACAACTTAATGTCTCCCCACTTGCTCTCAAGTGGTGCATGAGAACCCATGGCACAGTCATCATCTGTCTCCACTTCTTTGGTCGCCCTTGCTGGTGCAACCTTGGTTTGAGAAGCCTCTCCCTTGCTCTTCTTTGTCGGACACTGGCTCGCATAGTGACTCAGTTCCCCACAGTGGAAGCATTTGACCTTGGAGAGGTCCTTCTTCTTCCATTTCTCTTGCTTTCCCTCAGATGCTAGGGTAGCATCCTCCTCTTCCTCCTTCTTGATTTTGACCCCCTTGTCGTTGCTTCCCGTCTTGGTTAGCCTTCAGATTTCTTCTTGACGAAGAGCTGCCCACAGTTCCTCCCAATCTGGAAGGGTCAACCTGCTCAGTATGCTCTGGACAAATACTTCCCAATCCTCTGAGACTGCGTTCAATGTGGTCCTCACCAACATCTCCTCAACCGGCGTGGACCCTATGGAATTTAGCTGATCCTGAATCTCCTTCAATCCACTGAGGAAGGTGTCTATCTGTTCTCCCTTCTACATTTGGTATGACTGCAGCTAATTTTCTAGTAGCATCTTCCTCTACATGGAAGTATGCTGATACAATTTTGTCAAAGGCCTCCCACATCGCATTTGTCATGCCCTTTTCGAAAATATGTGGTACTACATGGTCCTTGACCCCGTCAAGGATGATGCTCTTGGTCCTCGCCATTGCCTCCTTGTACTTTTCGTTCTCAGCCGAGTCAACTGGGATCGCTATCGTGTTCAAGGCGAAGTGCTTGAGACTATTCCTGTTTGGAATGAACAAGTTCCTAGCCTTCCAGAATACGAAGTTTGAGGCTCCGTCCAGTCTGTCCTGATCTCTTACCCCATTCACTGCCATTTCGCTGCTCCTATTTTGACTCTTCCGAGAGTCTCTACTTCCCTCCTGGAAGTTCTCGGTGTGACTCCCTCTGAGCCTCGATTTCCCTCCTAGAAACACCTCTGCCAATGTCGAGATGCCCCCACTCCAATCATTAGTGTAGCTGCACCACTGATCCGGATTTCTTGGCTAGAAATCCTCGACAACAACTACCTCCTCCTTGGTCTTGTCCTGTTAGGTACTGTTCTGACCACAGTACCCCACTAGTTTCACTCCGCAACTTACCCACAGCCGTCTATGCCCCAACAAACAGAAGGTTAGTGCCTCTAGGCTCTACGCAATCCCGACACCAGCAAAATCCCTACCTCCTGGCCACGGGCGTCAATCCATTATGACTGAGAAAGATGACTGGGCTTTGCGTAGGTCAGGTCTGATCCTCTCTACCACTACGTTGATCCTCTTCCCGACTTGAACTGATGACACAAGCACTGTGTCACCCCTTCCTTGCTGCTTTTCCGCTAGGAACAACTTCTATCACTTGGGACAACTATTTCTGCTACTGCTGCTTTGTTCGGCTGATGCCCTTAGTTATCCTGTGATCTGCAACCTCGCTCCAATACCATGATGGAATTTCTAAGTCTAACTGTTAGAAATCCTTCCTGTACTTTCCGGTTTATTTCTTCCTAGTTTTTCTACCATCCTGCTACTCCTCTTCAGGGCTCCCGTAGCAAGGTATAATCCAAGAGGTTGGGTACCTCAAGGATCTTGCCCCTCATCATCGTAGTCCTCCTGACTACAACTCGATGTCTCCCCACTTCTTCTCAAGTGGCACATGATCACTCATGGCACACTCGTCATCCTCCTTGATTTCTTTCTCCACCCTTGTTGGCGCTACCTTGGACTTAGAAGCCTCTCCCTTGTTCTTCTTCGTTAGACATTGGATCGCATAGTGACCCAGTTCCCCATTATGGAAGCACTTGACCTTGGAGAGGTCCTTCTTCTTCCTCTTCTTCTGCTATCCTGCAGATGCTAGAGCTGCATCCTCTTCCTCTTCCTTCTTGATCTTGACCCCTTTGCCGCTACTCCCCGCCTTGGTCAGCTGTCTGATCTCTTCTTGATGAAGAGCTGCCCACAGTTCTTCCCAATCCGGAAGACTCATCCTGCCTAGTATGCTCTAGACAATTGTCTCCCAATCCTCGGAGACTGCATTCAGTGTGGTCCTTACCATCAACTCCTAATCCGGCGTGGCCCCTATACAAGTTAGTTGGTCATGGATCTTCAACCGATCGAGGAAGACATCTATCTTCTCTTCCTTCTGCATCTGGTATGACCTTAGCTGATTTTTCAGGAGAATCTTCCTCCACACGGAAGTATGATGGTACAATGTCTTCAAAGTGTCCCACATCTCGTTTGTTGTTTCCTTCTCGGCAATATGTGGGACCACATGATCCTTGAATACATCAAGGGTGATACACTTTACCTTAGCCATTGCCTCCTCGTACCTTTCATTAGCTACCAAGTCAACTGGGATAGCCGTCACTCTCAAGGCGAAGCCCTTGATACTATGTCTGTCTAGAATGGACAAGATCCTGGCCTTCCAGACCACAAAGTTAGACGCTCCGTCTAGCTTGTCCTGATCCCTTAGTCCATTCACGGTCATCTCGCTACTCTTCTGTCGACTCCTCCGAGTCTCTCTACTTCCCTCTTGGAAGTCCTCTGTTCGACTCCTATTGAGTGTCTCTACTTCCAGTCTGGAAGTTCTCCTTTGGACTCCCTCTCAGTCCTGATTTCCCTCCTGGAAATGCTTCTGCCCATGTCAAGTTGCGACACTCAGATTGTCTGTGCAACTGCAACACTAATCCAGATTCCCTGGCTACAAATCTGCCTCGGCAGCAACTCCCTCCACCTTGGTCTTGCCTTGTTAGGTATTGTTCTAACCACAGTACTCCACTAGCTTTGCTCCGCAAACTACCCACAGCCTCCTATGCCCTAGCAACTGAAGTATTGAGACTCTTGGCTCTACGCAATCCCGACACTGGCAAAATAGCTCCCTCGGCCAACTGCGTCAGCCCACCTAGCCTCTGCACAGCTTTGCGTGAGCCTGTTTCTGCCCTCCTTAGCCTCTGCTTTGCCTCTCTCTGGCCGAGATTGATGATGCAATCCCTCTACGTCACTTCACTCATTTTGTCGCCTTCTGCAAGGATCAACTCTGTCACTCGAGACATTTGAATCTATTGCAAATGCTCTGCTAAGTTGATGCCTTAAGTTTTTCTGTCATTTGCAACCACACTTTGATACCATGTTGAATTTTCTAAGTCTATCTGTTAGAAAATTAATTTGTATTCTGTTGGTTTATTTCTTCTACTTGTTTAAATTCAAACAAGTTATTTAATACATTTAAATACCGAAATACACACAATACAGTCACAACGTCTACAGATCATCAACTGAAAGAAAACAAGCACACAAGTGACACCGTTATTTTTGGACAAATGTCCCCGGAAAAACCCAATGCAGGACTCTCTGAGTACAACTGGGTGCCTAAGCAGCTCATCCGACAGAGAAAAATACATGACAACAATACCTCTATATCCGAAAACAGGTTTTCAGAAAACCTGTCCCATGAAACCCTCTTAGGGACAATTGAAGCTCAGCGCTAGCCCTTCTGGCCTCTGTGTCAGCCTTCTGCTGACCTGCGTCAACCCCAGGACCCTTTGCGTCAGCCCTCTGAGGCACTGAACAGCCTTTGGGACCCTCTACATCAATCCAGCAGCCTCTGCGTGGATGATGCAACCCCTCTGGCTTCTGTGTTTTCTATGTTGAGCTCTGCGTAGCCTAGATTGGTTGGTGCTCTTGCTCTCTCTACTTCTGCGCTGGTCTCTCAGTTTTGTCTTTGCCTCTCTGCCTCATACTCACTGCCCCTCGCTGCTGATCACTGATTCAACTTTTGTTAGCAACCCCGCTCTAGCAAAATGAATCACTGATCACTTTGGTGTGTTCTCCAACTGACCCTCAAGCCTCTTCTTATACTTTTCTCGTTGGTCCATCAATGGCCGAGATTAAATCTCTAATCAACAGCTAAGATTAGATGTGGATTGATCCATGAGTTTTGGACCCTTCTAACCCAGTTTTATATTAATACTTATTAATATTTTTTTTTTCCTAAGTTTAGACATAGGAACTCCATTAAAAATATTAATTATTTTAATATCTCCCAAATCAAGTACAATCTATCCAAACCATTTCTGGGTCTTGGAGACCTCATGTGCTTTATCCTCTCCACTAATATTCATGGCTAGAGCACATCCGACGTTACTCCAAATCAACATTCCCTCTTAGCGAGGATTGTGCTCTAATAATACTCCTCGCTGAGTATCATTCTAATTATCCGGCACCGATACCTGTGCGAATGCTAGGCCTCCTTGCCCAACATCCTCTGTGCTGTTGCATCCTATATTGCTGCCCATGGCCCTGCCATTGCCACTATTGCATCCATACAACAACACCCTCTGCATCCATGCTGTTGCTGGTCCGTTCTCCCAGCATCGCATCCCCCTCTCATCATGCTGCATCGTGCTACTACACTGCAACTCAGTTATTGAGAAGCAAGTAACTGATCCACCCAACTTTTGACATTCCTGTCAGGCTAGAAGCACTCCCGATGTTGAAGCTCTCTTTGCCACTAACAAGTGCTCCCTCTATTTCTCTACGCTACTGCAACAACTCCCTGCATCTTGCACCGTTGCACACCTCTTTGTGCCATCTTGCACTGGTGAAACACTCCTGTGCCTCTCGCACTATTGCAGCCCGCTAGCCTCGCGCTGCCCAAAGACTCTTGCACTGTAGCACTCTTTGGTGCTTCATCCACATCCGTCTCTATTGAGATTCACCAGTCATGCGACTCCTCTTTGGGGCTCCCGTAGCAAGGTATATTCCAAGAGTTTGGGTACCTCAAGGATCCCGCCCCTCATCGCTTGTATTCCTCCTGACTACAGCTCGATGTCTCCCTACTTCTTCTCAAGTGGCACATGAGCACTTACGGCAAAATTGTCATCCTCCTCGACTTATTTCTCCACCCTCACTAGTGCTGCCTTGGACTCAGAAGCCTCTCCCTTGTTCTTCTTCCTTGGACACTGGTTCGCATAGTGACCTAATTCTCCACAATGGAAGCACTTGACCTTAGAGAAGTCTTTTTTCTTCCTCTTATCCTGCTTTCCAGCAGATGCTAGAGCTGCTTCCTCTTCCTCTTTCTTCTTGATCCTTGACCCCTTTGTCGCTACTCCTCGCCTTGGTCAGTGGTCCGATCTCTTCTTGACGAAGAGCCGCCCATAGTTCTTCCCAATCTGGAAGACTCGTCCTACCGAGTATGCTCTGGACAAATGTCTTCTAATCCTCGGAGACTACATTCAATGCGGTCCTTACCATCAACTCTTGATCCGGCGTGGCCCCTATGGAAGTTAGCTGGTCATAGATGTCCTTCAACCGACCGAGGAAGACATCTATCTGCTCTCCCTTTTGTATCTAATATGACCTTAGCTGATTCTCCAGGAGCATCCTCTTCTGCACGAAAGAATGCTAGTACAATGTCTTCAAAGTGTCCCACATCTCGTTTGCCATTTCCTTCTCGGAAATATGTGGGACCACATGACCTTTGACTCCATCAAAGATGATACAATTTGCCTTATCCATTGCCTCCACGTACCTTTCATTAGCTACCAGGTCAATTTGGATAGCCATCACTCTCAAGGTGAAGCCCTTGATACGATGTCTGTCTAGAATGGACAAGATCCTGGCCTTCCAGACCACAAAGTTGGATGCTCCATCTAGCCTGTCCTGATCTCTCATCCCATTCACGGCCATCTCACTACTCTTATGTCAACTCCTCCGAGTCTCTCTACTTCCCTCCTAGAAGTCCTATGTTCGACTCCTGCTGAGTCTCTCTACTTCCATTCTGGAAGTTCTCCTCTGGACTCCCTTTGAGTTCTGATTTCCTTCCTGGAAATCCTTCTGCCAACGTCAAGTTGCGCCACTCCGATTTTATATGCAACTGCAACACTGATTCGGATTCCTTGGCTAGAAATCCGCCTCAGTAGCAACTCCCTCCACCTTGGTCTTGCCCTGTTAGGTATTGTTCTAACTACAGTACCCCACCAACTTTGCTCTGCAAACTACCCACATCCTCCTATGCCCTAGCAATTGAAGGATTGAGCCTCTTGGCTTTATGCAATCCCGGCACTGGAAAAACAACTCCCTTAGCCAACTGCGTCAGCCCACTTGGCCTCTACGTGGCTCTGCATGAGCCTGTTTCTGCCCTCCTCAGCCCCTGCGCTACCTCTCTCTGGGCCAGATTGATGACGCAATCCCTCTGCGTCACTCCTTCCTCTATCGCTTTCTACAAGGATCAACTCTGTCACTCGGGGCAGCTGAATCTGCTGCAAATGCTCTGCTAAGCTGATGCCTTTAGTTTTCTTGTGATCTCTAACCATGCTCTAATATCATGTTGAATTTTCTATGTCTATCCATTAGAAAATTAATCTGTATTCTACTGGTTTATTTATTCTACTTGTTTAACATCGAACAAGTTATTTAATGCATTTAAATACCAAAATACACACAATACAGTCACAACATCTACAGATCATCAACTGAAAGAAAACAAGCACACAAGTGACACCGTTATTTTTGGACAAATGTCCCCAGAAAAACCAAATGCGGGAAAATCAATGTAGCTATTGAGAGGGTTATATTATTATGCAGTCTATCTGAGTACAACTGGGTGTCTAACCAGCTCACCCGACAGAGAAAAATACATGGCAACAATACCTCTATATCCAGAAACAGGCATTCAGAAAACCGTCCCATGAAATCCTCTCCGGCACAATTGAAGCTTAGCACTAGCCCTTCTGGCCTCTGCATCAGCCTTCTGTTGATCTGCATCAACTCCAAGACCCTCTGTGTCATCCCTCTGAGGCACTGTGCAGCCACTTAGACCCTTTGCATCACTCCAGCAGCCTGTGCGTGGATGACGCAGTCCCTCTGGCCTATGCGCTGTCTCTGTGTAGCTTGGACTGGATGTTGCTCTTGCTCTCTCTGCTTCTGCGCTGGTCTTTCAGTATTGTCTCTGCCTCTCTGCCTCGTACTCATTGCCCCTCGTTGTTGATCACTGATTCAACTTTGCTTAGCAACCCTGCTCTAGCAAAATGAATGACTGATCACTCTGGTGTGTTCTCTAACTGACCCTCAAGCCTCTTCTTATACTTTTTTTTGTTGGTCCATCAACGGGCAAGATTAAATTCCTAATCAACAACTAAGATTAGATTTGGCTTGATCAATGACTTTTGGACCCTTCTAACCCAGTTTTATATTAATACCCATTAATATTCTATTTTTCCTAAGTTTAGATTTAGGAACTCCATTAAAAATATTAATTATTTTAATAGCTCCCAAACCGGGTACAATCTGTTTAAACCATTTCTGTGTCTTGGAGATCTCATGCGCTTTAGCCTCTCCACCAATTTTCATGGCTAGAGCTCATTCGATGCTACCCCAAATCAACACTCCCTCTTAGCGAGGATTGTGCTCTAGTAATACTCCTCACTGAGCATCATTCAGATTATCCGGCACCGGTACCTATGCTAATGTTAGGCCTCCCTGCCCAACATCCTCTACATTGTTGCATCCTATACAACTGCCCATGGCCCTGCCACTGCCACTATTGCATCTGTGCGGCAACTCCCTCTGCATCCATGTTGCTGCTGGTCCATTCTCCCATCACTGCATCTGCACTGCATCCCCCTCTCATCATGTTGCATCATGTTACTGCATACTGCAACTGCACTACAACTCAGTTATTGAGAACTAAGTAACTGATCCACCCAACTTCTGACATCCTTGCCTATCTAGAACCACTCCCGATGCTGAAGCTCTCTCTGCCTCTAACAAGTGCTCCTTCTACTGACCTCTGCACTGCTTCAACATCTACCTACATCTCGCACTGTTCCACACCTCTCTATGCCATCCTGCATTGGTGCAACACTCCCGTGCCTCTCACACTGTTGCAGCCTACCAGCTTCGTGCTACCCCGGGACTCCTACATTGTAGCACTCTCTGTTGCTTCATCCACATCCGTATCTATTGACATCTGCCAGTCCTGCTACTCCTCTTCGGGGTTCCCGTAGCAAGGTATAATCCAAAAGGTAGGGTACCTCAAGGGTCCTACCCTTCATCGCCTGTAGTCCTCCTGACTACAGCTCGATGTCTCCCCACTTCTTCTCAAGTGGAACATGAGCACTCACGACACAATCATCATACTCCTCGACTTCTTTCTCCACCCTTGCTGGCGCTGCCTTGGAATCAAAAGCGTCTCCCTTGTTCTTCTTCCTTGGACATTGGTTCACATAGTGACCCAGTTCCCTACAATGGAAGCACTTGATCTTGGAGAGGTCCTTCTTCTTCCTCTTCTCCTGCTTTCTAGCAGATGCTAGAGATGCATCCTCTTCCTCTTCCTTTTTGATCCTGACCCCTTTGCTGCTACTCCCCGCGTTAGTCAGCGGTCTAATCTCTTCTTGACAAAGAGTCGCCCACAGTTCTTCCCAATCTAGAAGACTCGTTTTGTCGAGTATGCTTTGGACAAATGTCTCCCAATCCTCGAAGACTGCATTCAGTGTGGTCCTTACCATCAACTCCTAATCCGACGTGGCCCCTATGGAGGTCACAGATCTCCTTCAACCGACTGAGGAAGACATCTATCTGCTCTCCCTTTTGTATCTGGTATGACCTTAGCTAATTCTCCAGGAGCATCTTCCTCTGCACGGAAGTATGCTAGTACAATGTCTTCAAAGTGTCCCACATCTCCTTTGCGGTTTCCTTTTAGAAAAGATGTGGGACCACACGATCCTTGACTCCATCGAGGATGATACACTTTGCCTTAGCCATTGTCTCCTCGTATCTTTCATTAGCTACCAGGTCAATTGGGATAGCCATCACTCTCAAGGCGAAGCCCTTGATATAATGTCTGTCTAGAATGGACAAGATCCTGGCCTTCCAGACCATAAATTTGGATACTCCGTCCAGCCTGTCCTGATCTCTCAACCCATTCACGGCCATCTCGGTACTCTTTTGTAGACTCCTCCGAGTCTCTCTACTTCCCTCCTAAAAGTCCTCTGTTCGACTCCTGCTAAGTCTCTATACTTCTCATCTAGAAGTTCTCCTCTAGACTCCCTCTGAGTCCTGATTTCCCTCTTGGAAATCCTTCTACCAACGTCAAGTTGCCTCACTCTGATCATCTGTGCAACTGCAACACTGATCCGAATTCCTTGGCTAGAAATCCACCTCGGCATCAACTCCCTAAACTTTGGTCTTGCCTTGTTAGGTACTATTTTGATCGCAGTACCCCACCAACTTCGCTCTGCAAACTACCCACAGCCTCTTATTCCCCAGCAACTGAAGGATTGAGCCTCTTGGCTCTGTGCAATTCCAGTACCGGCAAAACAACTCCCTCAGCCAATTGCGTCAGCCCACTTGGCCTCCGCGTGGCTCTGTGTGAGTCTGTTTTTTCCCTCCTTAGCCTCTGTGTTGTGTCTCTCTGGCCCAGACTGATGACGTAGTCCCTCTGCATCACTCCTTCCTCTGTCACTTTCTGCAAGGATAAGCTTTGTCACTCAGGATAGCTGAATCTGTTGCAAATGCTCTACTAAGTTGATGCCTTCAATTTTCCTGTGATCTGCAACCACGCTCTAATACCATGTTGAATTTTCTAAGTCTATCTGTTAGAAAATTAATCTATATTCTGCTGGTTTATTTCTTCTACTTGTTTAAATTTGAACAAGTTATTTAATACATTTAAATACCGAAATACACACAATACAGTCACAACATCTACAAATCATCAACTGAAAGAAAACAAGCACACAAGTGACATCGTTATTTTTGGACAAATGTCCCCGGGAAAACCCAATGCATGAAAACCGGTGTAGCTATTGAGAGGGTTATATTATTATGCAGTTTATCTAAGTACAACAAGGTGCCTAACTAGCTCACCCGACAGAGAAAAATACACGGCAACAATACCTCTATATCTAGAAACAGGTATTCAGAAAACCTGTCCCATGAAACCCTCTCCTCACAACTGAAGCTTAGACTGGCCCTTCTGGCCTCTGCGTGAGCATTCTGCTGACCTGCATCAACTCTAGGACCCTCTGCGTCAGCCCTCTGAGGCACTGTGCACCCTCTGGGATCCTCTACGTCACTCCAGCAGCCTCTGTGTGGATGACGTAGTCCCTCTGGCCTCTGCATTGTCTCTGTTGGGCTCTGTGTAGCCTGCAATGGCTGCTACTCTGGCTCTCTCTACTTCTGCATTGGTCTCCTAGTATTGTCTCTGCCTCTCTACCTTGTACTCACTGCCCCTCGCTACTAATCACTGATTCCACTTTGCTTAGCAACCCCACTCTAGCAAAATGAATCACTGATCACTGTGATGTGTTCTCCAACTGACCCTCAAGCCTCTTCTTATACTTTTCTCGTTGGTCCATCAACGACCGAGATTAAATCTCTAATCAACAACTAAGATTAGATTTGATTTGATCCCTGACTTTTGGACCCTTCTAACCCAGTTTTATATTAATACCCATTAATATTTTATTTTTCCTAAGTTTAGACTTAGGAACTCCATTAAAAATATTAATTATTTCGATATATCCCAAACCGGGTGCAATCTGTCCAAACCATTTCTGGGTCTTGGAGATCTCATGTGATTTAGCCTCTCCACCAATTTGGATGGCTAGATCACATTCGATGCTACCCAAAATCAACATATCGTGCCCTAGTTTGGAAGATCGAAGTTAACTAGTTGATGACGTAGCCAATTGTTGCATTTGTTGTTGCCATAGGTCGAAGTCGCCGGTGCTGGATGCTGCTACCTCAAAAATTTGTATTGGGTCAAGATCGAAGTTTTTAAGTGAGGATCAATGTCTTTCAGTGAAGATTGAAGTCTCTAAGGCAAGGTCGAGGTTGTTGGGTTAAAGAAAGTGTTGTTGTTGTGAGGTCAAGTAGGATCATTTGCAAAGGAAGGTGAAGGCTGACTTGGTGTGGAGGAAATTTTGTGTCAAGGTCTAGATGCTTGGAATATCTCAAGAAAACTATTGAAGGAAGAATTATTGACTGGGTTTACCCCTAGAGAGGGGTTTTTCCCTGGCTGTGAGCCTATATTTGGTGTCCATTGATTATGTGCTATTGCTTTGGTAATTGCTTGATGAACTAAAAGAAAGAAGATATAAAGAAAACTAATAAGAAATCAAGAACATCATGAATAATTATCAAGTATAAGAAAATCTTTCTACCTTTCTGATTTTCTAACATGGTACCAGAGCTTTGGTGAAGAAAGAATCTAAAGGTAGTCTCAAGCACTTGATCAAGGAATCATCCAAAAGATTAGTTCAGGGAAGAAGTCTACTATATTCAAGGAATATGTCTAACACAATCAAGGGAGAGAACAAATTCAAAGGAGCCTCTAACTACAAGATCTTGGAAGAAGAGGATTGACCTCATCCTTGAAAAGAACAAGGTACTAAACGTGGTGAAAGGAAAAAGAAAGAATCCTACAAAAGACTCCAGTGATGTTGATAAAGCAAAGGTCAGAGATTTGGAATTAGTGTCCATGAACCTAATGGTAGAAGGAATAAAGGACAACTTGTCCCATTCATAGTCAATATTGACCAAGCTCAAGAAATGTACGAGGCTTTGTCAATGTTATTTGCTATTAAGAACATTGGTCAAGTAGCAAGCCTGAATAATGAACTAAGGACCACAAAGATGACTAAAGAACATATAGTGGCCTCCTTCTTTGTGAAGATAGCAAGAATCAAAGATGATATTTTGGCCATTGATGAAAGTATTCGAGACAAAGAACTTGTGATCACTGCTATACTAGGATTACCACCTTCTTGGGGTGCATTTGCTGCAGGACTCAACAGTTGGAAGGAAGCTTCCACTTTTGGTGAACTATCTGCAGCGTGCTGTCAAGAATAATTAATGATCTCATTAGTTGTCAATCCTGAAGGAGTGTCAAATGCCTATGCTACTCAACACAGAGGAGACTTCAAGAAAGGACCAAAGAGGAAGGTTGACATGTCCAAAGTTGAATGCTATCAATGTCATAAGAAGGGTCACTACAGGAGTGACTGTCCCGACAATCCAAGAAACAAGAAGAGAGAAAGAACTCAAGCCAATATTGCTGAAGAAGAAGACCTCAAGAAAGTCAAACCCGAAGAATCTGATATAAGGGACTTGCATTACTAAGTCCTTTGCTTCTAGTCCTGGATATTATATTTTGTATTTTTACGTTTAGAATTTATAGGTTTTAACATGTTTTTGGAAAAAACATTTTTCTTTTGTTTTATAAGTTTATAGGTATCCCTTAAGCTTTGGAGGTAGCCCCCAACATCTCCCAAAGATAACTATCTCATTTCCTTTCAATTTCTAGTTTTATACTTAATTAATATTTGATTATATTAAATACTAATCACCATTCTCCCTCTATTGTCTTAATTAGGAAAAACATCTACTATATCCTCAAGGATTATGGAAGAGGACCCCCCAAGACAAGGTTTGTGAAGGAACAAAGGTATGCCTCAATCTACAAATCATTGATTTCTTTATAATAAATGATTATTCATTTGATAATCTATTACTAACATCATTATCTCTAGCTATATTGAATCACAATGATTCTTGTTTCGGGTGATTCATCACTTGATAAATCTACCCTCCTCATATTCTTAATTGATCTTATAGAACCCTAGACAGGTTCTTTGGAAAACCCTAACCTAAGGGTATTCTAATGTTAATGTTAATGTATGAAACTGTAAAACTTCTTAGGGTTATTGTGAAATGCTATTTGAAGTTTTTGTTGATGATGTCATGTTTGGGATTTTAGTATGATCATGAAAACCTAACTTGTTAGGGTTGAAATGATGTTGTCTGAAATCCCGAACCTTTGAAATTTCGATATAGTAGAATTTTCTTTGATATGTTATGAAACCCTAAATTTTTAGGGTTTGGTTGGGCCTATAAGCAATTTCTTGTTAGGTATTTAAAGTCCTAGGAATGGAACCCTAGGCTTATATATGTGTCCGTGTAGTTGAAACCCTAGCTTGGTCTAGGTCGATGTATGTCTATGATATGCTTATGCATGATGATAAATTCCTAGGTATATGTGTTGACCTAATTATTAATGGTCATAAGACTTAGGGTTTAATATAAGTCCTTGTTTGAGTTTGATATTCTAGGATGATGTTGAAATGAGAAAATCTAGGGTTTGTAGCTAACCCTAGTGGATGCTAGTTATGTTGTTGATTGAAGTTGTAATTGGTTCTTGGTTGTTAAAAGCTTATATATGATATCTAGGGTTTGTATGAAATCCTAGTAGGAAGTCTAACATATGAATTGAGAAAGTTGTTAAATACTTTGTAGATCTATATTTATTTGAATTGTTCCTAGGGTTTGCAATATGTTGTAGTAGGGTATGTTATACCATTGGCAGAAACATTGAAACCTTAGATGTAATGGAAGGTGTTGATGAAGTAGTCTAGGGTTTATGATAAAATCCCTAGCAATATGTTGAAGAGTATGTATCTCTTGTTTGGGTATCTGATATATATAAAGTTGAAATGATTCTATAATTCTGATATGACTAATTTCATGCTTCTATAGATTTGGTTGTACTTGCTATCTAAGTTGTGAAGGTACATAATCTTCAAGATGGTGAAGAAAATCACAAGTAAATTTGATGTGATAGATGATAATGATGATAACTTTGATGAGATGGATGGAAGCCACTAAAGATTCTTCAATGTCGAAAAGAAGAAGAGATCTTCCTGAGATTAAGAGGGAGCCTCAATAAAGAAAATCTCCGTATTTGAGAGAGAGAGAATAGATTTGATTGGAGAAAGAAGTTTGAAGGATATGTTGCTGTATGAAAAGAAAAATATCAAATATTCGGTTGATGGGCCTATCGTGTTTGAAAAGCAACATTAGGAAAATCCCGAAGGTTTGTGTTTATTTATGAATATGTGAAAGTATATTATTGATTGGGGTTATGTTTGTACAAGTAAATCTCTTGAAGGTTTTGATAGCATGTTTGTTACTAATCAGTTTGATTGGGAAAGATTTGTTGTCCTTGATCCGCTGGATCAAGGAATGTTGAGGCTAAATGAGTGAAACATTGCTTGGGAGGACATCTGGCCGACACTTTGTCTTAATGTTTAGGTCTTGAAGTTGGAAAGGTGGTGTTGATTGTAGAACTCTGATTTTTGGATACACACCTAGATCCTTGGGTTGATGGTTAGCAAGTAAGCTTGATGGTACCTATAGAGGCCGAAAGCTTGAGTCCATCTTAGTCCCACCTGGATAGATTGCCTTGGTTAGGAATCTAATCCATGGCATTGCAATGCCTAAACTGTTGAGAGACCAATGGATAGATTACCCTAGTCAGGAATCTAGTCCATGGCGTTGTGGTGCCTAAAGTTCTTCATGGTTCGTATAGGTGAGATCTTCCTTGTACTTGTATATAATGAATACCTCCCTAGTTAAGAGGGAGTGTTGGAAAATGTAACTAGGTTAGGTCTTCATTAAATGTATTTGAGTCATCATGTAATGTACTTGTCAAAAGAATAAAGAAAAAAATTATTATTAATATTATGAGTTATTAAAGCACTAGTTTCATGCTTGGGTCATCTTGTTTTAGGTCAAAGTCCCCATTGAGGACTTATAGGATTTATTCTGAGTCAATAGAGTCATTGTATTTTTAAAGAGACCCTTCTTGGGCTTTTGAATCATGTAAAAAGGTAAAGTATTGAGTCAGATATGAATTATGTTACATCCACACCAAGTCGGCCTCAAATAGGGCTATTCGACCTCACCAAAGGACTACAAATGAAGCAGTTCGAATTCCATTTGAAGCACACTCACAACAAACAAATTCAATGTCTCTTGAAGCTAGGAAAAAGTGCGAAATAGAGGAAGGAAGGAAAAAGTAGTGTGAGTTTGTTCTAGGTGAAAGAAAGAAGGAAAATCGAAGTTTTGGTCCATCTATCTCTCTCTCTCTCGTGCCCTGGTTTGGAAGATATAAGTTCTCTAGTTGATGTCGCAGCCATTTGCTGCTGCAATAGGTCAAAGTTGCAGGTGCTAGATGTTGCTACTCAAGAAGCTGTATTGGGTCAAAGATTGAAGTTTCTAACTGAGGATCGAAATCTTTCAGTGAAGATCGAAGTCTCTAAGGCAAGGTCAAAGTTGTTGGGTCGAAGAAAATGCTTCTACTGTTGTTGCTGCTGTCAGGTCAAGTAGGATCATTTGCAAAGGAAGAAGAAGGCTGACTTGGTGTGGAGGAAAGTTTGTGTCAAGGTCTAGAGGCTTGGAATATCTTAGGAAAACTATTGAAAGAAGAAATATTGATTTGGTTTTCCCCTAGAGAGGGGTTTTGGCCTGGCTGTGAGCCTATATCTGGTGTGCATTGATATATGTGCTATTGCTTTAGTAATTTCTTGATGAAATAAAAGAAAGAAGATATAAAGGAACCTAATAAGAAATCAAGAACATCACAAGTAATTGTCAAGTATAAGAAAATCTTTCTTTCTTTTTGATTTTCTAACATGTTGAACCTTTCAACTACTTCAACAAGTAGTCATGTCCCTTCCTTGATGTTGTTAAACCTCCCACAAATTCCATGGAAATGATTTCCCATGAATGAGTGGGTACATGTAAGGGATGATATAGACCCTATTTCCTCTTATTAGGCTTGTTGGTACAAAATAGCATGCATGCTCTTATGAACCTAGCTGCTTGTTCTTGCATCTTGGACCAATACACATACCTCTACACGCTGGAATTTGTCTTCACTACACTAATGTGATATGCAACCTTGGAGGTGTGAACCTCTCTGGTCAGTTGCAAACAATCACCTTTAGGAACACATAACTTATCTAGCGTGTAGAGTAACCCATCCTAGAGATGCTAGTCAATGACATTGTTACCATCATGCACATGACTCTGGTCTGCAACTATTGAAACAACTCCTTGAAGTCCCCATCCTCCAAATATGCCTTTTTGTATGCATTGTGGGTGAATGGCTCCATTTGCATTAAATTTCCCAAAACTATGATCTTTGATGTGGCTGGCCTTGAAAGCATGTTAGCCGACTTGTTTGTACAACCCTTCTTATACTTGATCACTAAATGAAAATGTTGTAAAAACCGCCATCCACTTGCAATGCCTAGTTTTTTGTAGATTAATCTGGGCCTGCAGGTACTAGTGGTTGGTGATCTATGTGGATTACTATCTCCTTTCCCATTGGATAGTGTGAAAATTTCAACGTTGTTGCAACAATTGGAAATTATTCTCCTAACTGTAAATTAACTAACAGCTTATTTGCCCACATAAACAACGAATAATTCACAACTACAATTTTCACCAAATTAAATTTTGTGGAAGATAAACTGGAAAGTGAGAAAATGTTGGCATACACACAAAAATTTGACACACTTATTTTTGGACTAAAGTCCCTAGAAAAACCCAACTTGAGAAAACCGGTGCCACAGTAGAGGGATTTTATTATTAAGCAGTAGCGAAATAATATTAGTACAATGTGGATGCTGAAATTTGGTAATCTACAACAAGAAAATCTATTCAAAATTATCTAAGGGGATTTCCTTTCCTCCACAAGCAAACCTGACACAACTCGACTTCATAAATGTGTCCTCCTGGACCCCTTGCGCAAGCCTCTGCTCAATTCTTTCATAGACCCTTTGATGTCTAGCCCGGAATTGCCTCTGATCAAGTCGTTTTGCCTATCTCTGTGTTGGAAATGATTCTCCAACCTTCTAGAAGACTTTCCTTGCCTCTGGATGCTAAATCAATTTCCCACCAGCTATATCGAATTGCCTTATGAAGCTGCCTACGCAAACCTCTACTCAAACTCACTAAGAATAACTCGGCCTCTTCTTGTTGCCTCTCCAGGATCGGAAAAATTCTTCTGGATAACTATCCCTATCCCTCTCTGTCTTTGCTTCCTTCTCTAGCTCGAACTCTTCCAACAACTACTGCTGCTCTCTGGAAAATCAGACTCTCCAAGGAAATCAATCTCAAGTGTGTGTGTTCTCCATCTAACCATCAAATTCTTCTTATAATCTTTTGTTGGACCTCCAACGACCAATATTAAAACTTAATCAAAGGCTAAGACTATTTCTTAGTTGATCCATGTGAGTTTCTAGATAATTCACACCTTTCTCAATTAATTTTGATTAATTAACCTTTTTTCCTAAGCTTAGACTAAGGAAATATTTAAAAATAGGCTAATAATCTAATTGAGACACTTTTAGATTGAATTTCCATAAATGATTTCTGGGTTATGGAGAATTCTTTTGTTTTAGCATCTCCACAAAGTTTCGAGACTAGAAAACCTACGATGCTACAAAAACTAACACTCCCTCTTAGTGAGGAAGGTGTTCTAGGGCTGTACTACTGCTACAACATCCTGTCTCTGTATCACCCTCTGTCACACTGCTAATGTCTAGCCACTGTGACTGACTACCATTGCGCACCAACTACTATTCAAATATGATGCTACATCCATGTTGCGACGAACACTGATATACTGTTGCCAACTCTACATCCGCACTGCAGCTCCCTCTCATTTGTTGTTGTTACTTCTGCAACTATTGCAACTGAGAAGCATCCACAATACTCAATCAACTGTGTCTCTGTGTTGCATCTATCTCATGAGTATCTAATTTCTACTAGTACCTACACTATCCACTAAAGAATCTGTGCTACTGGTGACTTTACTACTAAGCCTCCTACTTTGTTATCAACACTGTAGTATGCTCCTCAACACTTGACTGCTATTATTCTGCAACTGTCACTCGGGTAATTTGATTGTATCAATTGACACTAATCCACCTTGCTACTGAATACTGTGGGCCCTTCTAGCTAGGTAATGATCCATGAGGAGTACACCTCAGTGGACCCTACCCAAATATGCAACTCTGGGACTATACCTCCATATCGCCCTACCTCTCTCCTGGAGGTATAGCTGCAAACATAGCAAAATCTTCCTCCGGCCTGGAGGATAGCTTATCTATCTCTGTAGACATCGTTGCTTGGTCATGCTTCCCTTGCTTATCCTTCTTCCTGAGAGGACATTGTGTACTATAGTGGCCAAGCTCGCCACACCTGAAGCACTTGACCTTAGATAGTTCTTTATTCTTCTTCTCCCCCTGTCTCTGACTGGGACCCTTTGATACTAGGGCCACATTCATCTCTTCCTTCTCACCCTTCATGTCCTTGTTAGTGCTTCCATTGATGGTGCTCTTCAATAGAACTTGTCTCAACTCCTCCTACTGTAGGTATGACCACATCCTGACCCATCTAGGGAATGTGTTTCAACCTAAGATACTTTGGAAAAAGACTTGCCACTCCTCTGAGACATTTTTCAGTGTCAAGCACACAAGCTATGTTGGTTGAGGCGCCTCCCCAACGACTACAAGTTGATCACGAGCCTCCAGAATCTTGGTGAGGAAGGAATCTATGCCTTCACCCTTCTGCATCCTGATGCCCCTCAATTTCTCCTGCAGGAACATATTTTGCTGCTCGGAAGTGTTCTAATATAGCTGAATGAGAGCATCCCACATTTCCTTGGTAGTATTATTTCCAGATACATGCGAGACTATATGGTCCTAGACTCCATCTAGGTTCGACTTCACCATCTCTCCTATATTCCTTCAGCAAATCTGCATCCTAGGGTACTGCCACTACATTATCCACATAGGCTTTCATGCCATGTTCATCCAACAGAAGAGACAACCTAGCCTTCGAGATGACAAAGTTGGAGGCCCCCTCCAACCTATTCTAATCTCTAAGCCTAGTTTTGGCCATCTTTGAATCTGGTCGAAAATATCCCTCTTTCCCGTTGCTCGGTTGTTGTGTCTGCTACATGCACTCCCTTCTAGAATGAGGAACTCTGCTTACAGCTTGTGCCAATCTTCAACTGGAAAATCAAATTTCTAAAACTCAAAATCCCCTAAGAGAAGTTCTCTCTGTGTGTGCCTTTTTCTTCCACCTGATGCTGATTCTACTACTACAACCTGTTGCAAAACCTTTCTACTCCCAAACAAGGAATTTTCCTAGCGAAAATACTGGATTGTTGCTCCTTCTGCCTGCTGGAAACACCCAATTTGACAAGCCAAATTTTTCTATAGCCCTGCACTAAAAAATCGAACTACCCTAAGCAACTCGCATCGCCTAGCTTAGGCTCTGCGTAGCCTTCATAAATTCATCCTGCTGCTCCCTCTGAACAATGAATTCCTGCTTCCGCTTCTGAGTTTCCCCCTCTGATAAAAAATGCTTTGATACCATGTGAAAATTTCAACTCTATTGTAGCAAATGGAAATTATTATCCTTAATATAAATTAATTAACCATTTATTTTCCTACTCAGACAATGAAAAGTTCACAACTGCAATTTTCACCAAATTAAATTCTACGGAAGATAAACTGGAAAGTGAGAAAATACTAGCACATAAAAAAAAATGACTCACTTATTTTTGGACTAAAGTCCCTGGAAAAACTCAACTTGGGAAAATTGGTGCAGCAGCTAAGGTTTTTATCATTGTTGAAAATATCGGTATTAGCAAAATATTGGCAAGGGTCCAGAAAACATCTTATTGGCAATATTGGCAAATATCGCCAAGCATAAAAACTACATAATATATTCATTTTTTTTCAGATTTTTAAACATATAAAGCACTAACAACATGAAATAAACACATTGGCACATAAATATGAAGAAAGCACTGAGATATATGATGTCAAATAGAAATGATACATCAAAGGCGATACCAAATCCTGCTGATCCCTGATAATTGCCCATTCAAGGACTCAAATGTGGAGAACCAATACAAAATAACATCACATATATAAAAGTATCTCATCATCATGAGTTATATGTAGCAAAACAAATAAAACTAGCAGCTAT
>APFE030169234.1:112923-136800 GCA_000404065.3 Pinus taeda
CGCGTCTTCGTCTAGATGAACCTGCGTATATGCCTTTTTCTTCTTTCTGAGTGCCTGAACTGAGATCTGTCACCAAGATGAGTTGCCATCAAGGACAACTCCAGAGCCATAGCATCAAACCTATGCCACAATGCCAACAATCTCCCCCTTTGGACTTGATGGCAACACCAAGATCCTCTTTCATTCTCCCCCTTTGTCATCAAGGGCAAAGGGTTGTGCTCCCCCTGAGTACGTGCTAAAATCTCTGCCCTGTTGTGCTGACCATGCTCCCCCTGACTGTAGGCAAGATCTACAAAAGATGTTCTTCAAGACGAACCTTGACATATACATTATAAAAGACCTTCCTATCACCACAAGACTCAATACATACATCCTTCACCCAACCATGTGGGGATCATCCACCCAACCAAGTGGGGAAACATCAGAAAATTACATATAACAACCAAGTACATTACATGTTCATCCCAGGCATAGTGGGGAAACCAAAATAGGTCGTTACATGACCTTGACACCATAAAAAAATATACATGACATAGAGATGAAATATGTAGAGCAAGACTTATGATAGTCACCAAGCAACAGCATCTGTCAATCATCATTCAAATCGGCAACCATGATTTCCTTATGTTCTCCCTCTGCACTTGTTCCACCAATAACAGCTGTGAACAAGAACCACAAGCTTCTAAGACAATGCCAACAATGCATCATTAGAAGTTTATCTGCTCCCCCTGAACCAGTACCTGATGGTCTCTTTCAGACCCATATCAGACAACTTCCAACCAGAGTTTGTCCCTTCTGATATCCATCAAACCACATATACGCGACTTTCTCTGCACCATCCTGCGTATGTACGCGGATACTCCTCATGAAACACGCGTACGCTCTTTTTTTCTCTGAAACAGAAAAGTTTAACAGCAAGATGATGCATCAACTACTCCCAGCTTCTATCTGAGATATTCAAAAGTTTCCCTAGGCAGTGTTTTGGTGAGAATATCAGCAACTTGTTCCTTAGAAGGAACATACTCCAATTTGACCTTTTGTTCCAACACTTGTTCCCAGAGAAAGTGATACTTGATCGGTATGTGCTTGGTCTTTGAATGCATGACTGGGTTCTTTGAAATGCTGATTGCACTTGTATTATCACATAAGATGGAGATAGGTGGTGTACGAGTGATCTGAAAATCCTGCAAGGTTTGCATCATCCAAAGGAGTTAAGTGCAACAAGATGTAGCTGCCACATATTCCTCTTTAGCTGTAGATAAAGCAATCGAACTCTGTTTCTTGCTGAACCAAGATACTAATCTGGAACCCATAAAGAATGCACCACCACTTGTGCTTTTTTTGTCATCCACACTTCTAGCCCAATCTGCATCTGTATAAGCATGAAGAGTGAGATCTGTATCTCTAGGATACCATAAGCCATAGTTTTGAGTTCCTTGAAGATACTTGAAAATTCTTTTTACTGCCTGAAGATGAGTTTCCTTAGGATTTGCCTGAAATCTTCCAACTATTCCCACTGCATGCATGAAATCTGGTCGGGTACCTGTCAAATAAAGTAGACTTCCAATCATGGATCTATAGGTTGGTTAATGCACTGCTGCTGATTCATCATTTGCACTGAGACTGCATCCTGTAACCATAGGGGTACATACTAGTTTTGAATATTCCATGCCATACTTCTTTAGAATCTGCTTGAGGTACTTGATTGGAGACAAGAAGATACCGCCTTCATTTTGTTGGATTTGCAGTCCAAGAAAGTATGTCAGTTCTCCAAACAAAGACATTTCGAATTCTTTCTGCATCACCAAGGCAAATATTTGACTCATAGCTTCTTCATTGCTGCCAAAGATAATGTCATCTACATACACAACAAGTATTAGCAATTTGTCATTTTCCATTTTTATATAAATATTGCTATCTGCTGATCCTTTTGAAAAGCCTTGTTGATGAAGATATTTGTCCAAATGATAGTACCAAGCCCTTGGAGCTTGTTTAAGACCATAGAGAGCCTTTTTTAGTCTGCATACAAGATTTGGATCATTCCCAAGAATGAAACCATCTGGTTGCTCAATGTACACTTCTTCTTCTATGTCCCCATTCAGAAAGGCTGATTTCACGTCCATTTGAAATACTTTAAACTTCTGAAAACTTGAGAGAGCAAGAAACATTCGGACGGCTTCAAGTCTAGCAACAGGAGCAAAAGTTTCTTCAAAATCTATTCCTTCTTGTTGAGCATACCCTTTGCAAACAAGTCTGGCCTTGTTTCTAATAACTTCCCCATTTTCATTCAATTTGTTCTTAAAGATCCATTTTGTTCCTATGACATTCTTATCTTTTGGTCTAGGAACCAACTCCCAAGTGTTGTTATTTTCGATTTGTTCAAATTCTTCATCTATTGCCTTGACCCAGCATTCATCTTTGCAAGCTTCTCTTACATTTTGTGGTTCAGTGGAGGAGAGTAATGCCAAATAGCTTGAAGCTTCTGAAATTGTTCTTCTTGTTTGTATGCCAGCCTCCTTTTGCCCCAAAATTTGTGATTCTGGATGATTCTTTTGAACATACCTAGAAGGAGTCTTTCCTTCTATCCTTATCTGTTCTTCTGGCTCCTCATGAGTTTCTTCTTCATGAGTCTCTTCCTCATCATCAGTCTGATTTGGGGAGTAGTCTTCATCCTCTTCGATATCTTCATGATTTACTTGCCTAGGGATGTATCCTTTTTCATCAACCACTGCATCAATGCTGTCAACAATTCTTCCAAGTCTTTTATTATAACACTTATATGCTTTGCTATAGGGAGAATAACCAAGGAGAATGCCTTCATCTGCTCTAGGTTCAAGTTTCCCAAGTTGTTCATCAGTATTCCTAATATAGCATTTGCTCCTACAAATTTTGAAATGCTTTACCGAGGGAGTCTCACCTTACCAGAGCTCATGCGTAGTTTGAGTGTTGTTCACTCGGACATTTGTTTTGTTGAGAATAACAACTGCAGCATATGCAGCTTCACCCCAGAAGGTTGCGGGAGTTCCAGACTCATCAACCATAGCACGAGCCATTTGTTGGACTGTTCTATTCATCCTTTCCACCACTCCATTTTGCTGAGTCCTAGCTGTAGAGAATTCCCTTCTTATTCCATGTTCTTCATAGAAATCGAAAAATTCATTTGAGGTAAACTCCCCACCTCTGTCAGACATGAGGCACTTAATTTTGTAATCTGATTCATTTTCAACCAAGGCTTTGAAGGATTGGAATTTTTCGAACGCTTCGTCCTTGTGCTTCATAAGTCTTAACCAAACCATCCTGGAGAAATCGTCAATGAATAATATAAAGTATTCTTCTCCTCGAGGTGACCTTGTCCTAAATGGACCACATACATCTGTATGGACTAGCTCGAGAGGCCTGCTTGCTGATCCTTCCTTCTCAGGGAAGTTAGTTCTGGTTTGCTTCCCAAACTGACATGATTTGCATATGGTCTTGTCTAGAATTTTGATGTCCGGAAGACCACGGACTACCTGGTATTTGCATGCTTTCCTTATTTGTGAAAATCTTAGATGCCCCAACCTCCGGTGCCGTAACCAATGTTCATCATTCTTGCTCAAATAAAATTGTTGTCCTCCTTCTTCAAATATGTATAGATTATTTGGAGTTCTTATGCCTTTGATTATTATTCTTCCTGTATCAAGATCACGAACACTACACCCATCTGATCAAAATATTACCTCGGTTCCATTATCGCACATCTGACTGACACTCAATAAATTATGCTTCAAGCCATCAACATACAAAACATTTCCAGCTTTGACCTTCTCTTTCACTGAGCAATGCGATTTTCCTTATGCGTTGCAGGGGGTATCATTTCTAAAAGAAACTTTCTTTCCTTTTTCTAAAGCAGTATATGATTCAAGTTTTTCTTTATCACCTGTCATATGCTTCGAACATCCATTGTTGATGTACCATTGATTTTCCTGTCCTTCTGCATACAAAGCTATCCTACATCTTTCTGATTGCGGTTCCTTCATTCTCCATGTTTTGGCACTTGAGTTTTATTCCTTCTGAGTTGTCTTCCAAAACTTGCTCCTGCATTCAGAATCTTCATGACCAAAATTATTACAAATAGAGCATTCAATTTCACTATCAAGGGCGGAAAAGTTGTTATAGGTCCTCTTCGAGATTGCAGGCATACTTCTTTGTTTTTGAGCTTCTCTAGTCATGATTGTTTTATAGGCAACACATTGAACTGCTTTGTGACCAAAATTATGGCAAGAGAAACATTGGCCATTGAAAAAATTCTTGCGACTATCCTCCAACCGATTGTAGTTTCTACTAACATCCATTTTTGAAGAAAATTGGGAAGATTTTACCTGTGGCTGGTTGTAGCTTCTGTTTGTAGCATGCCCCCGATTTTCTTGATAGTCTTTATTTGTTCTTGAGGAAGACTGTCCCTAATTTACTTGATGATTTCTATTAGGCCTTTGCTCACTCTTTCTTGCTGCATCAAGATAACTTTTGGAAGTGGAAGCTTGAGATGCTTCTCCATTATACCCTAGACCTGTCTTGATTAGAGGGGAACGCTGCACATTGATAATCTCATTCAGAGTTTCAGATCCTTCAACAAATTTAAGATTAAGGGCCTTTGTTTTCTCAATTTCTTTTCTAAGGTCAACAATTTCACATTCTAACTTCTCAAGAGATTTTTCCTTTTCATCAAGTTGATATTGCAGAGTATCAATGATCATATTCTTTTCTTCTAAACTTGTTTTGAGTCTAGAAATCTCTTCATAAAAGCCATCCACATCTATAGCATCCATGTAATCATCATCTTCAAAGGCCATTAAAAGTTTATAGTGATTGCCTCGTTTATCTTCATCGCTATTTGATAGTCCATCACTATCTTCATGAGTGTAATAGCTTTTCTTATTTTGTTTCTTGTTCCATCTAACAGGTTCCTTCCCTTGTCAATCTTATCCTTGTGAGGACATTTGGCAGCATAGTGACCTACTCTTCCACAAGCAAAACATTTGAAAGGTAACTTACCTCTGAATCTTCCAGTACCCCGTTGAAGATTTCTGACAAAATTGGATTCTTCTTCTTCTTCTGACACGTGTCCTGACTCATAGTACTCTCCTTTTCCTGAAGCCTTGAAGGTAGCTACTCTCCTGTCTGATGGACCTCCTTTCCTCATTTCATAAGCAGTTAGAATTTCGTGCAGCTGAGACATTTTAAGGTTTTGTAGATTCTCCTTTTCTTCTATAGCAGAAAATTTAGATTCAAATCTAGAGGACAAAGATCTTATAACTTTTTCAACCACAACAAACTCTTTTATTTCTTCACCCAAGTTTTTCATACAATTAACAATCTCATCTACATGAAGAAAATAATTAGCCACACTTTCATCATTATACATCTTGAGATTTTCATATTGAATCCTAAGGGTTTGAAGTTTTGCTCGTTTTACCTGGTCATCTCCTTCATAGCTCATAATTATCTTGTCCCATATCTCTTTTGCGGATTTAAACTGCATTACCTTGACAAATTCTGATTGAGATAGGCATCCTAATAGAGTATTGACCGCCTTTGCATTTGTTTCATATTTCTTTTACTCAGCCGGATCTGTAGGAGTTGATGATGGAAAAGTATACCCTGTATCTATGATATCCCATACTTCTGTACCAAGAGATTGAAGGCAGTAACTCTTACCTTCCAATATACGAAGTTTGTCCCATCAAAAATCGGTGGCCTGATTGATGCTCCCCTCTCGTATTTGCTCATGATGAAAGATCTTCCTTCAAGTGATCAAGCTTTTTCTGAAGGACCTGCTCTGATACCAATTGTTGGAAATAATACTGAGAGGGGGTGTGAATCAGTATTATCAAGTCAAATATTCCTTTTCCAAAACAAATGATATATGCTACTTCAGTTAGTTAAACATGCGTATATACGCATCTATGCAGAAGGAAAACCGCGTATACAAGGCAAGCTTTTAATTTACTTTATTTTCCTGATGATGATTGTTAATCTGTGTTGCAGAAACAAATAACCAGTAACCAGAGACAGTAAAACAAAACAGAAGGTCAATCACGCACAAGAACACAAGATATAAGGTGGAAACCCAATGTGGGTGAAAACCACCTGCTGCAATTCATCTCTATCTTCTTTTAAATTAGAAACTTCTTTTACAATGTACGGTGCAGTCCTTTACCAGTACGTAGGCTGCAACCTGCAGAGAGCTACAACCCTCTCTCGTTCTCCAACTTCTCCTGGAAGGGAGCTACAACCCCCTTTAGCTCTATCACTAGCCAAGATACTAGTACGTAGGTGCTGCCCTACAGAAGGCTACAACGTTCTCTTTCTTCCAGGGACCACGTTTCATAAATTTTCAGACTGGATCCATAAAAATCAATCAATCATCAAGAATCAACCAATCTCTTTTCCACCAATTAGATCTGAATCAAGTAGATACTTCTCTGACAGTTGTACCCAAAACACAGTACCAGAAACCACACACCAAACACTGAACCCAGAACACAGCAGCAATAAATAGAAGCAGCTAGATCACAACTTAAAGCATATACGCTATTTCAATAACCTGCAACATGCGTGCGTATGTTTCTGCGTTTGGAACAACCTGCGTATACGCTGTTTTAATTCACTGAACCAACGTGTATACGCGCCTTCACTTCACTGTACCTGTGTACAAATCTATAAAGGATAATTCGTTCTTCCAGATATTAAAAAACACTAATTAACCCAGATTATCAGTGTTATAGATCAAGCAAGCACCACATAAAACAGACCAAAATCATATAAAGATATTATCACTCAAGCTTAAAGATTATGACCCATCAATAGAACTTATCCTTCTTCTTTTCACTAAGGTTCCTCCTTTATTCAGATCCAGATCTGCACCATAACCCAATTACTAGCATTCAGATCTACCACTTTTCAGATATTCAATAATAATTCAGATGATCATATGCCACATGATCTCCTTCTTCTTTTATAGTATTAGGCCTTCCACAATACCATGGTCCAAAACCATAACATTTCAATACCATGAACCCAAAACTAGGGATCAGCACATCTGACGAGATGCCATGGTCCAAAACCATAGGTTCAAATCCCAAGGACTAACTACCATGGACCAAGAGTAAGTTCCCCAACATATACGTGCTTTTGTAACGTATATCACGCGTGTATACGCGTCTTCGTCTAGATGAACCTGCGTAGATGCCTTTTTCTTCTTTCTGAGTGCCTGAACTGAGATCTGTCACCAAGATGAGTTGCCATCAAGGACAACACCAGAGCCATAGCATCAAACCTATGCCATAATGCCAACAAGAAGAAGAAGTGGCTTCCATTAGTGAACTAGACACTATGCCCTAAGATAATCAAGGCTTTTGAACTCATGTGCGAATAAGAATTATAGAAAGAAAGGTAAACTTATCATTAATACCCAACATAATCCTAGAAAAGAAAATTAGTAATGTATTTTAGAATTCTTGTCAAATAATTTAATTCTAATCATAATTTGATTGGTAGTATACCTACAAATTAGAATGAACGAAATTGATAGGCCGCCACAATATATAGGTATATTCTTATATGTCAATCCTACACCATGTCTTCCAAGCATTAGTTACCTTTTGTAAAGCCCTATTGTACAATTTGGCCACATCTTTTTTATTCATTCAAATTCTGATCACTATTGTGAAAAAATATATTCCATGGGTTGGAGCCACATACATCAATGGTCTAGGGGCATGAGATCGAGACTCTCTAGATATTTTGGGAGAAAGAAAAGATGTTTTCCACCATGGATTACATTAACAGAATCTCATAAAATAGAATTTGATGAATTAGATAGATGGATTGTATGCCCTTTCACTCCATCATTTTAAACTTCAAAAAGAAAATTCAACAATGTTGATTTTGCTAGTTTTATTTTCCACTTTGTGAACATAAATGGTAGAAGTTCTATTTCTAGTACAAAGTTGAAAATAAAACAATAATATACGGTGTACCAATTGATTACTCTATGCTAAAAATTAAAAAGAAATCATCAATATTTATGCTATCACTTTTATTTTCAACTACATATCAACAAATTGAAATGTCCTAGGATCTTTTTCAATCCTCTTTGAAGGATAGAAAACAACCTAGCAACATTCCTAACTAAAATGTGCATAAAATAAGAGAAGTGAGAACAAGGAATCCAAAAGAAGCAATGTGCGCATTGTTAACAATTTATCACAAAGAGAAAAGATACATTAATAGATAATGATAGATCAATCTAATAGATCATTTATCTAGTTTGGGTAGGTGACTAAGACCTCAATTATGGGACCAAAAGCCAAAAACTTTCTCCATAAAACGTGGATATGAAATAACCAAAGTGAATAATGTCAAATCCATATTTCAGTTGGGTACATTCATCAATCAACTCCCTTAATGGTCAACTCCCTCTTCATGTTCAACTACACATTTTGACAAGGTGAGTTTGCACTGTTACATGTCAATTTGTCGCCATGACACTTGATCATTTTATGAGTCTTTTACCATCTATCAACATGTTTGAATCAGCTCCCTCAGAAGTCAAACAACCCAAAATATTTTGAATTATATGAGAAATTTGAGAAAAATAGTTGTTGCACCTTATTAATTCCACCTCTGCCGACTTCTCTAGAGTTTCCCGTGCATGCGCTAAAATTAACTCTGAGAACAACGAAGAGATGTGCTTTACCTACCACTATAAACTCGCGCAGGTAAATTCTAGAAAGTAAAAGTAAAAAGTACATTCTAGAAACATAGTTGGTCGAATATTTCCCAATTGAAAGCTTCCAAGTGATGATTGTTCAAACTATAACCCTCAAATGATGCATTTCCATCCCTTTCTCATGGTAACCTAATCCCTCAATGAAGGAGTCTCATCCTCCTCTTTTGGATCTGAAACTTCCTCCTCTTGGCCTATAAAATGACTAGAGGGTAGAGGGATTGAGGAGGTTAGAACTCATAGAAGACAAACTTATGTTGTTGGTTTGAGATTGGAAAGCTTGTCATTTAAGGAGGAGACTGAAGGTATCTGGGAGGGACCTCACGACATCAAGGTGAAGGTTGTAAGGCTCCTCTTAATCTTTGATTAATACAAATGAACACTTTCTCCCATTGATTTGTCTTATTGGAATGATGAATGGTTCACAATTGTTTATAATGTTTATTAAGTAAAATTCAATTCCTCATTTCCTTGATCATTAGGTTAAGTTGTTTGGATTATTATATCGCATGTGATTTTCATCCTTTTATGGTTGATGTTTGCAAGTCTTATCAAGCATTGAAGAGCCACATCAAATCATTGCAAGGGATCTTCATCAAGCATTTCATGAAATAGGTAAGAGGCTCATCCATTAGTTTTAATTCATATAATTCAAACAAGTTTGATTTAGGGAAAGAGTCAGTTCAATTGTATTGTTTGTTTCTAGTTTCCATCAAGGATTTAGGGAGATCGCTCATGTCTGCAAGAGGTATTGTCTGGTGTAACAAATTGGCGACCATACTAGGGAGCATCTCTATTCTCATCTTTTTCCTTAGTTGTGCTTTCTTATTTTACTGATTTATCCAGACCTGAGTCTTTATAAATTAATTACCTTTTAGATCTGAGTGGTTGATTTTTAGAATTTTTTATTTTTTCTCAAGTTTTTCTCCCTGCGTCGTTTCTATTTGTTAACAGAGTGCAGTTCTCCACCCTTTTTGTTGTAGCAATAAAGCACATGCGCTCTATTTTCTACTGTAAACCCATGCAGGCCTTGAAATTTTTTGAAAATATTGTTTTCTCTTCAACCCGTACCTCATTTTATTTTTATTTTATTTATTTATTTATTTATTTTTCTGGAAGTGTCATTATCTTTTTTGGGACTACGTTGTGTCTCTTCTAAACTCAGTTGACTGATTTGTTAATGATTTTTTAGAATTATGTCTTTTTGAAAGAATTACTTAGAGTTTTTCTTGGTTTATTTGTTGATTGATCAAAAAAAGATAGATTTTCCTTCTTCTTATGATATTCTTATTTTGTTCTATCAAATACATTGGTTAAGCCTTAATTGTTCCTTATTTTTAGTCAAATTCATGTTGAATTGCAAATTATGGTTTCTTGAGACCTTGTGCTTTTTTGGAGAAACTGAAGTTATTTTTGCTTGATAAAGGAAATTGTTGCTTTCATCTTGGATTTTTTTTTGCAATTGCATTATTATCATCATTAAATCAAAGTATTCATAGGGAAAAATGTATTTTCTCCAACTCTATTGATTGATTTCTGTGTGCTTGAAATTTTTGAGTGATTAGAGAGAAAGAGTATTTTGGCTTATTTGATGTTTAGGGAAATCTGGAATTTGGTTTGTTGATTGCATTTTCATTACACTATAGTGAAATTGGTTGCTTTAGAAAATTGGAAAAGATCTGAGTTTTTTGCATTTCATTTCTCAAAAAATCAAAGAAACTCTTTCTTTTTTCTAAATAGGATTTCATAGAATTTGAAAGTTTTTATTGCATTTTAGAGTGCATTAATATTTTGAGTCGTGTCATAACATTATAAGTTTCACCTTCATCACCCATTGAGTCAAGAACAATTTAATAATACAACGTTAATTAAAATTCATCTAGAATTTTACATCTTTTAGGGCTCTTGTCACCTACAGTAGTTTAAGTATAGGGCTTTGGAATAGGGAATGAAGTAAACTTTCCAAAGCTACAAATGAACAATAGAATCTTGAGTTAGGGAGATAAAATCCAATTATTTCCGTTTTTCTCTGGGAAGCTATTATTATACATGAGTTAAACACAAGATCGTGTCAAATCTAGTGAAGTGATCGTACCCACTTCATCAGCCTAGATATAGTGATTTTCACGTATTATAATGGTACCGAAAGGTACTTGGGGTCACTTAAAAGTAACCTCCATTAATCATGTGGAGGAGACTTCAAGGGGATTGAACTTATTACTCTACCCTGGCGTGTACGTCTGATCTACGACTGTCCCCCGGGGTAAAATTATTGTATTTGGTAAACTTAGTGACTATAATCCTAGGGCTCTACCTAAGGTGACGATAAATGGAAGGTCCTAGTGTACCTGGAACAGATGTTGACTAGCCTCACTTGGACTTTTTGGAGGGTAATCTTTGCTCGAGATGTTTTATAGCAGAGTTACTTGCACCGGATTGTTTCATTAAGCAGGTTGTCACGGTAACTAGTTCCAAACGCTCATTTCTATAAAGATTTTTACCTTGATCATTGTGATGTTGGATTTCATCACCAACTAGTAATTATTGATCTCTTTGAAGAGTCATTTTGTATGGTTTGAACTCCTATATTTTTAGCACGTGTTACTTTCTGTGTTGTTTTTACTTTTTAGAGACTTTAGGTGTAATTTAGATATTGTGTAATTGATCAATTGAAAAATTTTCACTGTGGTGGAATTACCAAGACAGTCACGTGGGATACTCGGGGATCCCCCTGAGTATATACCGATTCAATTAGAAAATAGTAAAGCCAAAAAATCTAAATGATCTGGATCCGGAACTGCAGCAAAAACTAAAACTTCTACTATAATAGATTCTAATGTAAGAGGAATTGAAGTTAATCAACCAATAACATCTACTATTTTAGGCCTTGAAGTAACAGAAACTGAATTTGATCAAACTCGAAGATTAACATCACACTCAGAAGCAACTGATTTACAAATTATTGAACTCATTCAAACTAAATCAGATATTAGAGACTTTTTAGATACAAACCCCATTTCTGAACCAGATATTGACGAACCTGAGTTTAATATTTCCGAGCCTGAGATTCATACATCTGCTACAAATCATATTCTAGATCCTCCACTTTCACCGCATTTGAAATTTATTATTACTAATAGTGTCCCTCCTGGTCTCATTGCCATTGAAGAACTTGTTTTTAATGAAGAGGAAGAACCCATAGTTTCTACCAATGAACTTACAGATATCTCAGAGCTTTTGTTTAGATCTCATGACCCTGACCCTTGGTATTTCAAACCCTTGAACTTTTTGGGATAAGGTATTCCACGATACACGACTCCTTATTCTACAATACCAGGTTTTAACTGGTCTATGATGGCTTCTAGAAGTACCTCATCATATACATCCATGTTTTCTACTTCTCTGGAGTCAACATTATATGGTGTTTTTTTACCACCTAGATATCACTCTCTTGTAGGAGCTTATTCAAGAGCTTCTTCCTCGAACTCATCATCAAACATGTCAACCGGTGTAATTAACCCTACCAATGAAGGTTTGACATCTGAACAATTTATTAATATGATTTATGGTAATGTTGCTAATCCAAAAACCAAACCAACAAGTGGTTATTACCCACCAGGGGGGCAACCGTCGTATCCTCCACGTGGAGGACAACCTTTTGGTGGATCTTACCCCACAGCTGGGGGGCAACCCCCTACCAAGAATTACCTTAATTATGCTCAAATGCCTCAAACCAATTTTGGTCAACCTGTTATGCCTCACCCCACCGTTGGAATGCCTTACCCTAGAATGAATACAATCTGGAAAACTTCGTTAAATCAACAATCAATTCCAGTTGCTTCTCAAGTGCCTTTGTATCAACATGTTCAACCTCTTGGACAACCTATACATCAATTACCTTTTCAATGTATGCCTTTTCAAGTCCAACCAACATTCTAGGTTAATCCATTGAAACCTACCCGACAACCACTTCAGCGTCATGTCCCGAGTACTCCTCAAACATTGGTGCAGTCTATTGTCTCAATGATTGTTCCAAATATAAGTTCAAGTTCACCTCAAACTCCCATTCCAGGAGTATCGCACGTAATTGTCCCACTTACATCAGAGGTTACTATGCAACCCCTTGTTTAGTATCTACCTAAGGTATCTAGTGTTCAATCCATTCCTACAATTTTGTCAACCCCAAATACCTGTTCTACAACCTAACGTCCCATTTATGCAAGTGTCATTTCAAGGGCCACCTTTCCAAGGTTTACCCCAGAGTTTTTTTGTTCAAGTACCATCTTTTCAAACTCAATTTATCCAAGGTCAACCTTTGCAAAATAAACCCTATCAAAGACAGTTCATTCAAGGTCAAATGGGTCAGAGTCTCCCTTTTCAAAATCAACCATACCCATGTCATACGTTTCAACAACCAATACAACTGCAATACGGTATGCAGATTCCAACAGCTCAGGCTATCCTAGGATATCCTAGGTATCCTCCTCCTAGTACAGGACTCATCCCTCAGGGTTATTAGTATCCATCTCAGGATCCTAACCACTAGTTTCCCTTCATTGCAACTTTGGATTTTTCTGACCTCTCTCGGTTAACTAATGATCCGCTTTTTTTTTTACCATTTTGGCCAACCATTCCTACTAAGTTGCCCAATGATATTCCTAAGTTTGAAGGTAAGTCGAGTGAATATCCATCCAACCATGTTATGACCTATCATCCTAGGTGCACGTCCAACCCATTAATTGACGATTCTATTAGATTACAACTTTTTCAACGAATCTTAACCGGTTCGACATCCAAATGGCATGTAGAATTTCCGCGCGCTTCCTTCGGTACATTTAACGCCCTTGCTACATCTTTTTTGACCCATTTTTAGTTGCTCGTTCGATATGATAATGGAACTAAACTTTTAACTTATTTGAAATAATCAATGTCAACCCATATCTCATATCACATTCATGAATGGAGACGAAGACGTCGCTTAGTTAAAGTTTACATTCAAGACTAGATTCTGGCCAAATGGTTCATAAAATCTCTTTTACCAATAATAACTGAAGATGTGGCCAAAGGGGGTGTTCTCAGTGAAAAAGCAGGTAATTGCTCACGCTCAATACCTTGATCTTACTTATACTCAATTTGGTACTTTGTATGAAAAGATCCCAGATTTAGACCAACCTAGTCAAAATAATCTAGCTCTTACAGGATCAGATGCCGCAGATGGCATGATTCGTTCTGTGAGCCAAAAATCTAAGGAAAAAAAAAAGAAGAAAAAAAACTAAGAAAACTCAGATTTTGGCTCTACCTGATTCACCTGAAGAATATCCTTCTCCCGAAATTACTTCGGAAATTAACATCGTAGATTAATCTGTCAGCAAGGGTAAGCAATCCGGAGATAAGAAAAAGGGAAAAGGAAAAATAAAAAAGACACTTGTTCTAAGGGTAAATCAAACAAGAACGAACCGTCTGATGAAAAGAGGAAACCTCGGTATCCTTGCTTAATTTGTGAGGAAGATCATTACACCAAGGAGTACCCACATCGTGCCAAAGTTTCCAACTTTGTCAAAATTTCACCTACACTTATTGTTTTGAAGGATCATTTTCCTCCCCAAGACAGTAAAATGGTTTCTCATGACCAATCCTCCTCATTCGCATCGGCAAATGTCATGATGATGTCTTCCAAAGTTATGGTAGCAACGAGATCCAAATATTACATGTCAAAGAGTCATGTTGAAGATGAAGATAACTCCAGTCCACCTAGTCAAACTTCCACATCTACTCATCCTTCTTCTGAATCGTTACATATTGAAAAACCAAACCATGATATGATCATTTGTCGGCCTCCTAAGGGTATGTTTCGAAAGTCAGCCTTTAATCCTCATGTTAGGGCTACCCAGAACTATAACATTGTCGAATATTTGGCTATGTCACCTTTGGAAATGTCTACCCTTGGAGTGTTGCAAACTTGCCCAACACAGAGGAAATTATTATTATCGGCCATAGGAGTTGTAGATCATCTTGACTCTAATTTGATTATTTTCGATCTTTAAAATCATGTCTCGCGTCTCCCACACCAGCTAGATTTCTAAATAGAAATTCATGTCAAAACTCAATGAGTTTTTCGAACAGTGATTGACGAAGGAACATAAAAATGTATTATGTCGATTGCCTATTGGAAATCCTTGAGTTCTCCAACAATAAATAAATTTCCCACAACATTTAAAGCCATCAATGGAAGAGCTTTTCATCCGTATGGACTCTTAAATGATTTACCAATCAAATTAGAGGGAAAAATGGTTGCTATAGACGTTGAGGTTGTTGATGCTCAACTCAACTATAACCTTTTGCTTGGTCGGAGCTGGAATTATGCCATGGCGGCAGTAGTCTCATCATATTTTAGGATGATTATGTTTCTTCACAAAGGAATAATTGTGAAAGTAGACCAATTATCCTACTATACCTCAGGCCCTAATTCCAGAAGTAGTATCCCATTTGTTGGAAAATAAACCACTCCATATGAAGAAGTTGGTGTTGGTCTTCTCAAAGACTCATCTTTGATGGGAAATTTCACGTTCCCTCCACCCATTTTCTTTCATAATGAAGCACAGATTAACATGATTACATCAAGTACTTTCAAATTTAGAAATCCATGGAAAGTACCTTCAGAATCACAAATGATCTTATATGGCAATGAAATGCCTCGTAGCCCTTTTGAGTTAGCCTATGAGGCAATTCAGTCTTTTTCCAACACATCAACGTCTGAAGACAATCAAATGAATACAATTATTGATGAATATTCTCATTTGTCATGTTTGGAACCAATCTCTATGCCTGATCCTTTTAACATAAATTTTTTAACTGATGAAGGGATTATGGAAGTTATGACCTTGGACGAAATGCCATGGAACGATACTTATCATCATTCAACTTTATTGCCACCCTTTGACCAAATTGAGAATAATTTCTCATCTATGTTTTCATTTGAGACTCTTAATGATCCTCAATGTCTGATATCTACCCTTTCTTCCAATTCTGAACAAAATTTAGGGAACATATAGGCAATGATACCTATAGACATCTCAGTGAAACTCAAGATAACTAAAAATATTCATATAGGAGCTTCTTGTTCTTTAGAAGAGATTCAAACTTACAAAGCCCTATTTTAGGAATTCTGAGACATCTTTGCCTAGTTGTATGAAGAAATTCCAGGAATCGACCCTAGCATAGTTGTACATGAAATAAAAACATATTCGGATGCTAAGCCAGTTAGACAACAATTGTGTCCTATACATCCACGAAAAGTTGTCTTTATCAAAAATGAGGTTGAAAATTTGCTAAAAGCAGGATTCATTTACCCAATTCCTTTAACTGATTGGGCATCAAATATTGTGCCCATTAATAAAAAACAAGGAACCATTCGAGTATGCGTTGATTACCGAGATATTCATAAAGCTTGTCCCAAGGAAAATTATCCAACTCCATATATCGACCAAATTGTCGATGACTATGCCAGAAATAAAAAATTTTCCTTTATGAATGGATTTTCTGGGTACAATCATATAAACATACTTCTTGCCGATCAATATAAAACCGCATTTATATGCCCATGGAGAACTTTTTCATATCGCAAACTCCCATTTGGCCTAAAAAATGATGGCACGACTTTTTAGCGATCCATTTTATGCATTCCACGATATCAAGCATATTGCTCAACCTTATTTAAATGACCTACCGGCTCATTCAATGAAAAAGCGGGATCACCCATTACACTTGAAAGCAATTTTCATTAGGTGTAAGCACTACAATATTCGCTTGAATCCGCACAAATGTGGTCTTTATGTGCAATCAGGTTAGCTTCTAGGTTTCATCGTTTCGAAGGAATGCATTCGTGTTAACCCCCTCAAGGTAGAGGCAATTCTGAATTTGCCTACTCCTTCTAGTCTTACTCAACTCCAAAGTATGCAAGAGAAAGCAAACTTTTTGTGTAGATTCATCCACAATTATGTTGAACTAACCCAATGTTTTACTCGACTGTTGAAAAAGGGCATTCCAGTTTTTTGGGATGAGCTTGTTGATAAAGCTTTTGATGCATTAAAACATGCACTGACCAATGCGTCATTACTCCATCCACCCAATTATCATCGAGATTTCTTTTTGTACTTAGCTGCATTCGATGCCACCATTGGCATGGTGTTAGTCCAAGAGGATGATTCCAACAACGAACATGTGATTACTATTTAAGTAGGAGTCTCATTAAAACCGAGATTAAATACACACATGTGGAGAAGCTTACCTTGGCAGCTATGCAAGTTGTTCAATGATTCTGTCACTATATACTTCTCCGAAAAACAACTGTCATTTCAAATTGCAACCTTATGATGTACATTCTCATTAAACAAACGCTAGGGGGGAAATACTCCAAGTGGATAGTTATCTTACAAGAGTTTGATTTGGAATTTGAAAAATCCAAATCAAATAAATATTTGATTTTCGTTGAACTATTGTGTGACTTTCCTCATACTGATATAGAAACTGTAGCAGAAGATTATTTTGCTGATGAATCTCTATTTATTATTAGTACGTTAGATATGTGGTATGGAGAAATCATTATATATCTCCAGACACAAACATTTAGGCCTATGTTATCAAAAAATGATCATCGTTGAATCTGATACAATACCAACAATACAATATTATTGGCGACACTCTTTATCGTCGTGGTGCCGATTCTATATTCCGACGTTGTTTGACTTTTCAATAAGCCGAAAAAACATTAAATTAATACCACTATGGAGTATGTGCCGATCACATGTCTGGGTATGCTACTACCCAAAAAATATTATGTGATGGCTATTTTTGGCCATCAATGTTTAAAGATTGCATTACTACAGTCTACAAATTCCATAATTCCCAAATCTATGATCGTAAAATGCGAGCACCTCCAGCTCCTCTTCACCCTATCATAGTTGTCGGTCCTTTTTCCAAATGGGGCATTGACTTCATCACTTGTAACCCTCACTCGGTTGGGGGGCATGGGTATATTATCCTTGCAGTTGATTACTTTACAAAATGGGCCGAGGCAATACCTACATATAGAGATGACGATGAAACTGCAACAATTTTCATTTTCAATCATGTGATTGCTCAGTTTGGTGTCCCACAAGCTATTGTTATAGACCATGGTAATCATTTTCATAACTTTATGATGGTCGAACTACCTGCACAAATTGTCCTTCGCCATGATAGCTCTACTTCGTATTATCCACAAGCTAATGGTCAGGTTGAAGTTGTCAATAAAATTTTAAACAATATGATTAAATAAATAGTTGGTATACATAAAGGAAACTGGAATTCTATGCTCTTTTCAGCATTGTGGGCTTACTGTACTACTGTAAAAACATCGACCGGTTTTACTCCTTTCCAGCTTGTTTATGGTTTGGAAGTAGTATTACCCATTGAATGTGAAATTGCATCCCTTAAACTAGCAATCGAATTATTACATGCTACCTCTATGGATGAAGAACGCTTTGTACATTTAGCTCATTTAGATGAAAATCTTCGTGATGTCGTATTGGCTAGCAAGGCTCACCAAAAATGTTTCAAAGATGAGTATGATCAAAATGTTAATCCTCGTTCACATTCAGAAGGTGACCTAGTCTTGGTTTATGATCAAGCTCATGAAAAGTTAGGTGCAGGGAAGTTTGAACCCATGTGGCATGGCCCTTATATCATAAAACATGTATTAGCTAAAGTTGCCTATGAGCTAGTTGATTATGATGGTATTCCTTTGGGAAAGCCCATAAATGGTCTTTACCTAAAGAAATACTTTGCATAAAATTTTGGTGAAGATCTGTACATTCTTTGTCGTTTTTCTAGGTATATGTGATAGTTAACATTTTTTACATTTTCTACTACTTCTCCTGCTTATCTCATTTTTACACTTGATTTGTAGATGTGAAATTTCTCTCAGACTTACATTGGCTTTGTTGATGGCACTAGTTGTAGTACTCAGAATTTATCTTCCGCGGACTGGGTTATCTATTCACTCAATGATGAGCTAGTCTCTATTCATGGAATATGTCTCGGTCAAACAACAAACAACATAGCGAAATATAGCATATTCGTTGAGCTACTGGTTGATGCCATCACATTTGTATCTGGCGTTTGATCGGTAGGTTAGATTCACAGCTCGCAGTATTATATTTAAATGGTGTCTATATAGTAAGGAGTCCAACCATGTTAAGAGTATTTTTATGAGTCCATCTCTTGGAAAGGAAATTTGGTTACATCGAATATTAGCACATTCAAAGATATTTAAACACGTTGCTAGATGTATTGGAGAATCATGTGTCAAATAGACATTTGCAACATTTGTAAATTAGAAACAATATTCATCCATACATTGATCGAGATAAACATAGGTAAAAAGTAGTAGATATTTCATTAAAATAGAGTTTGTATAAAAGTGCGTGTCTACAAAATATGTCATCTGAGGACATAAGGCCCCATGAAATTTTATTTTCTGAATATGCTAACACCAAAAAGTCAAAATGTGGTCCTTGAAACTAGAACAACTAAGCATGATGATACTCATGATAATAAATGATAGCACGAGCAACTCGACGTAGCAAATGTCTGAGAGGCCCTGGAACCCCAACTATATTTCTCTGATAGGCATGTGGAACGTCATCAATCCCAGTCTCTAGGATGTTGGAAGTCAATCTCTCAAGGCTATGCTCCAACTCTGTCAGGATATCCTCTGCCTATGGGTTCCTTGTCGCCACTGCTATAGGTTACTCACCTCGTCTATCATATCATCTCAGCCCTGTTGGTCGGGTTGGACCCACATCTACACATTCATTTCATATAATTAGCCTTTGAATACCAAAAACACATAAAAATTTGAAAATTTGAAAATCTATCAAAACAAGAATTTCTCACCTAGATCACCCCACTAAGTTCTGGTTGGAAGTGGGATATCAGGATAACCTCTGTAATCTATCCTAGCATATGAAGAGTCCTCAATCGGAACAATCTGCTGGCCTAACTAGTCAAAAAACTATGCCGTGTACCTCACTACTGGTCCATCACCTCCATATGCCATCAGTGCAACCCACCCCATCATGCGTGGATCCCTAGAACCTCCCTCGTCTGCCAAAATGTGTTGTGGTCAGAGGATAGGAACCCTCTCTAGGGAAAAAGCAACAAGAATGGTACCATAACCGAAATTCTTCAGTTTTTCATCCTTTCACCTAGTTAATTGGCCCTTCATATTCACCACCACTACCTCGCACCAATTGTATACCATGGATTTTCAACATTCCATGGTCGTCTATATCTGTGCCACTGTGGCTAGATGAAGGGCAGCACTGCCACATAGCTTGCAAACAGTGAAAGCAATGGTCCTCAAGGGTAAAATCTCGATGGTTTGAATGTCAATTCTCCCATCCTTGGGTGGTGCACCCCTGCAAAATCGCCACATATACCCATCAATAGTATCTCCCCCCGTCCTCGATCCGAATAGTGAAAGATCAACTCCCCAATGAGACACCCCAGTCAAGAAGTAGATGTCACCGACGTCAATGGTAAGCGATGATCGAAAATCACAAAGCATTGTTCCTGGATATTCCAAGTCCTTACCAGCCACGTCATTAGATCTACCTTAACTTTCATCCCAGGCATAAGCCAGTATTTCAGGAGGCCACAAGTCCTAAGAGCCTGAATGGTGGCCAGATCTACCAAATCTTTGGCTTCATGCTCTCTTTCCCTCCACTCCATTTAGAGCAATAAAATGACCTGAAATGACCATTTTAAAGCAATTAGAATCATCTTAAAAACTCATCTCATGTTTTTTCTAGCTCAAAAATTGTTAAAAAATAAACCCCCAGCACCTGTGTAGCCTCCCTTTTACAGACAAGTCGCAACTACGCAGTTTTTCTTGCAGAATTCCGTGCGGGCCATGATTTTCCTAGTGGAAAATTTTATCAACTTGCCCAGGCCCGATTGAAAAACCCGCACAAGGTTGAGGGCGCATTTTTTAACAAATTTTTGCTCTAAAAGATTAAATGAAAGCTCAAGATGAAATTCTAAACAAATGAAAGGCTAAGTTAAGGAGAGATATTCTACCTGGAAGAAACGGTGCACGATTTCATCCACCGGTTGGCTCGAAATCAGTCCTAGAAGTCTAGTGGTAAAAACTCCTCTCTCTACTCTCAAATGGTAAATATGCAAATGGTGAAAATAATTTACTTTTTCCCACTTTTATAAGTTTTTTGGAGCTAAAAAATATTATTTTTTATGTTTAAAACCTTTTTGAGAGGGAAAATGACCTTTTTGAGCAATTATGACGAGTTATTGAGTTTAAATGTGTAGGATCGGTTACAGAGCGAAAACGAATCATTTTTGATATTTTAGTAGACTTTTATCACTTTTCATGCTCTTAAAAAATTACAAAAAGTGAAAATCATGGAGTCTTCTTTTAAAGCTCTTTTCAGACTCTTTCAAAACGAAAATATTTATGAGTATTTTCTTGTTCGAACTCGTAAAAGTAAATGAACAATCGTCCACTCAGTATAAGTTTACCCCTTTTACGGACTGAGCTAGGACTATTTACGAAAAAGGTATATGTTGACTGAACATGGTCAATAGAGTTCTCTCTTGTATTATTTTATCCTTTTTTAGACCTGAGAGACTAAACTGACGAAAAATAACCTGATGGAGTCTACTTATGTTTTTCTTCTGACTCTCTAAAATTGAAAAATGTCGAGCTTTACCTTCTCTGGGCTGGTTAAAATTTTACAATAAAAGAACTGAATGAATTTCCTTTTTGTGTCTTTTTCAAACTCTTAAAAGAAAACTACATCGGGTTACTCCTTTACTGGACTCATAAAAAAATAAATAGTATAGGACCCATTAAGCATAATGGGACCAAACCATTCCTTCTTAGGGTTCGTTAAAATACTTCGATGTGTGGGTTGTGTTATATTCTTTCCACAACTAACCTACGTAGTGAAACCAGGGGGTTAGAGGGGGGGCGGCAGCCCCCCCTGTCCGGGGGGTTTGAGGGGGGCGGGTAGCCCCCCTCTAAAAGGTTCGGGGGAACGCCCCAAGAAATTTTTTTTTTTGGACCCTATATTAGGTTGGGCGAACCTACCTATGGTTTTCGGTCCATGGTATTGGATGCTTCGTCCTGTATAAATATGTATTGTAACATTGAAAGGAATATAATGAAAAATCAAGCTGGTAGTCTCGGTTTTGAGATCCAGTGGGAAATCTCTGTGTATATGTGTTTTATGTGTTATGCTCTCGCATTTTTATTTTTCCTGTGATTTAGAATTCGTATGCAAGTAATTTCTGTACGGGTTTAAAACCTACATTTGGTATCAGAGCAGTTTTGGCTTCAAGGGGACGCCTTTGTTGTTGAGGGGTTTCGCTTGGGCTTGTGGTAGACCCTGTTCAGTGGGAGATCTGCGAGATCGATTCTGGTGGTGAAAGAAGATGGCGAGCAACGGAAAGATAGAGATTGAGAAGTTCAATGGTCAGAGTTTTGAGTTGTGCAAACTCAAGATGGAGGATCTGTTGGTGGATAAAGATCAGTGGATCGTGGTAGATCCGGGTACTAAACCAACCAGAGTGACCGATGAAGAATGGAAGAAGTTGGATCGAAAGGAAAAGAGCATAATACGTTTGTGTGTCACAGATTCAATATTGCTGAATGTATTAGGGGAAGCTACGACGAAGGCTCTGTGGGACAAGTTAGGGACTTTGTACCAATCTAAGTGTCTGGTCAATAAACTATTCCCGCGGAAAAAGCTGTATAACTTGAGGATGAAAGATGGAGACTCTATGACAGAGCATCTGAATGCATTGAATACTTTGGTAAGTCAGTTATCATCTGTTGATATTAAAATTTCAGATGAAGATAAGTGATCAGTCTGTTGTGTTCTCTACCAGATTCCTGGGATAGTCTGGTTATTGCAATAGGTAGCAATGCAACTGCTTTGCAGTTTGATGAAATAGTCTCAGCCTTGCTGACGGAGGAGATGAGACGGAAAAATATGGACAACCAGAATGGTGATGCCTTGTCTGTACGAGGACGGTCCCAGAACAGAAACAAAAAATAAGTCATCGAGTGGGAGATCTAAATCTAGAGGGAGATCTAAATCTCCAGGAAAACCTACAAAGGTGGTGTGCTGGAAATGCGGAAAGAAAGGGCACTTCAGAAGGGAGTGTAAATCTAAAGCTCCTGATAAAGGAAAGGGATCTTGATGCTCCTTCTGTAGAGGTGAAAACCACCTCAGATGAAGGTGGGGATGTGTACTTGGCTTCTTCAAGTACACATGTTGATCATGAGGCATGGTTGATTAACTCAGGTGCATCCTTTCACTTCACTCCCCATAGAGAGTGATTCTGTGAGTATGAGAAATATGATGGTAGTGATGTCTTCTTAGGAGATGATAGGAAGGTTATAATCATTGGTCGTGGAAAAGAAAAGTTGAAGTTGCAAGGTGGAAGGGTTAGAACCCTTCCCAGTGTTCTGCATATTCCTGCATTGGCCAAAAATCTGATTTCTGTAAGAAAGTTGGATGATGCAGGTGTAAAGACAGTGTTCAAGAAGGATACCTGCAAGATGGTTCGAGGAGCACTGGTATTGATGCGGGGAGTTCGGATTGGAACTTCATACAAGCTACAAGGTAGCACTGTTGTTGATGGGTGCAATAGTTCTATGGTTCCTGAAAATGGAGCGGAAAATCTAGTGGTCTCTGGAGAGAAGACCACATTGTGGCATCAAAGGCTTGGACATATTGGAGAGAAGGGCCTTCGAATACTTCATGGTAAAGGTATCGTAGAAGGTATGAGTAATAGCTCTCTGGATTTTGATTTCTGTGAAAATTGTGTATATGGGAAGCAGAATTGGGTGAGTTTCTCCTCTGGTGGTAAGAGGACGAAACAAATATTAGAGCTTGTGCACAGTGATGTGTTTGGACCTATGAAAGTTCCATCACTGGGTAAGTCTGTGTACTATGTATCATTTATAGATGACTTCTCAGGGAATACATGGATATATTTCCTTAAGAATAAATCTGAAGTCTTTGACAGGTTTAAAGAATTTAAGG
>APFE030169240.1:0-10446 GCA_000404065.3 Pinus taeda
TTTTTGGTATGCCTTTTCCTGCTGGCTACCTTGGTGAATCCTTCTAGATCAGACTTGTTTCCATTTTCTGTGGTTTTAGGAGACATGTTTAAGGGACAATCATGAAAGAGGTGACTGTGGGCATGGCATCTCCTGCATAGGAAGGGTACATGTTCATAGTCAAGGGGTTGAATCCATTCAAAGTCGTCATGCAAAAGACTTACTGAGTCCGGGAGCACATGGCCCAGCTTCATGTAAACACAGATCCGTGTGTAGGATGTGTATCTTCGAAGCTTAGTTTCTTCCGCTGCCTTTATGAACTCGCCTAATCCATTGCTAATGGCTGTTAGCGAGTCCTCGTCCCAGTATTCCAGTGGAAGCGAGTACATGCGGATCCACACTGGCGCCCAGTTGAAATCTTCCTTATCTGGGTTGAATCTTTCAACCCAGTCTAATAGATAAAGACCAGCTGCATTGAAGAAATAGGGTCCTCCATCTAGAACTCGGTTCTAGTCTTCAAGGCAGTTGAATATGGCTGTGAGGAAGCCCTTAGGGCCTAGCTGTAGAGTTACATGACCTTTGGGCTTCCATTTTGAGGTGATCCATCCTTGCAGGGCTTTTTCAATTGGCCAGTAACCTATGAATTTGCCAATCAAGGCATGATCTTTCATATATTGTATTTGCGCATTGATCCTGTGACTAGGCAGCTCGATCTTGGGCCTTTATGTGGTAATGGGCTTGCATGTAGACGATGAAGATTTCTTTGGTTTTTTAGATGTTGCTTGTTTATCCTCCTTCTCGTATTCCATATCTTCTTGTCCGTTCTTCTCAGGCTGTTGTGCAGGCCGTACCTCTGGCTTCTCTGCATTCTCAGTTCTGCTCTCAGTTGGGTTTTCATGATTATAATCTTTGGGTGGAGGCGCTGATACCTCCCCCGTCGGACTGTTCATTGTCCTTTGCGTCCAGAATCACAGAGCCGGCCCTGGCTAAAGTTCTGTTTGGGCCTGAGAAGCTGCTTGCTTAGACTATGCGCTGTGGGAGGGTTTGTCAGAAACCCTAGTTCCTTAGTTCGCCATTTGCCTGCTCCGGTTCTCCGATGGATAATCAATAGGTGGGAAAATTATTATAAATTAATTGTCAAATTATTAGTGGGACTACTATCTCCAGTTATTATCCAAGAATGTAGGTTTACTTATCACCGTTATTCAATGAAAACCATGTCAACTAGAATAACTTGCTGATGGTCTGTAAGAGAGCAAAGTTTCACTCTTACAAGAAGATTGACTAGTATTAATTCTTAGTGATACTTTTTTCATAGATGGGAAAGCCTATTATAAATTAGTTGTCAAACCAGCAGTGAGGACAACCATTTTTAGCTGTTATCCGCCAATGTAAACTGACTCATCACCGTCATTCAATGAAAACCATGCCACGTGGAATAACTTGTTGATGGTCTGTAAGAGGGCAAGCTTTCACTCCTACTAGATGCCTCTAGGTCTTTGGTCTTTAACCTATGTCTGAGAAATACGAACTCTTAGCTAAACAGAAACAGGTTTAAGAGACATTGCAGCCCAAATTCCTACAAATTCTTAATAATAATTATGAAACAACATTTCGCTTATTTTAATATATTTAAATATTTTTATTAAAAAAATACAGCGTGATGAAATCAAAGATTGACCGATGCTAATTCCTCGTGAAAATAAATAAATATCCAGACGTAAGAGGGGCACATTCCTTGTGATTGGCTCGAAACTATTGGAGAGTCAAGTGCGACCAGCGAGTTTCACACGTGTCTTCACAACCTGGAAGTGAAGTGCATATCTGGACACTCGTCGCTTTTGTCGGCCACTTCACCACAACTTGCATACCTACTGATTATTCGTTCACCAAACTTATTATTATAATTATTTTGTAAACTTCAACAAACAACCAACGGCTATCTTCAAAACCAACGACATTAAATATATTCCATGATAAGGATAAAGAAAAGAGGAAGTAGCCTGGTAAGGCACCTTTGAGTAGTAGCAAAGAAAATAGAAAAATTATAAATTTATTACAATTAATTAATTTATAACGAAAAATAATAAGGGTGATTTATCGTTATTTATTAAAATTTCCAGATTATAAAATAATTTTATTTGAAGGTTAATTTGAAAATTGATATAATTTAGATGATAAGCTTGTTGATTATGTTTTCAATATTACAAATTAAATATTGAAAATAAATTATATGGTTTGTTTTGTTAGTTTAATCTATAAGGATTATATTTTTAAAAGTTTTTTTTAATCTCAACAGGTGTATATAAGTCTAAAAAAAAGCTAAAATACAAAAATGTATGACAATTAACGATTGAATATGCTCTTTGAAATGATGGTTTAAGGAAGACCATAAACTAAGTGAAGTATCAAAAAACAAAGTTTTTTTATTGATGGTAGTTCAAGGTTGACCACCAACTTTGGAACTAGACTCGAAGCTACTCTTGGAACTACTCCAAATATGGATAGAAGTTGAAGTCTTCTGCGAAATGGAAGTGCTCCCTCATGATGCTTTAGAGATGACCACAAACTGATGAAATGGGTACCAAAAGTTGAAGTATTCTACCAGTGGTGGTTTAAGGTTGGCCACCAACGAAATTATGCTCATTGAACATGAGTTTGTCTCTAGCTACAACTTTGACTCTAGCATTGGCTGACTTCGTCTCTAGGCTCTAGTTGTAGTCTTTCATGCAAGTTGTGGCTCAAGGTCACTTCATATGTCTTTGAAGCTAGTAGCTGACTATCAGTTTCCCTTCAGATACAAGGTGAGAACATGAAGATATCTCTACTACAAGATGTGTCAATACTTAAGAATGAACTCTGAGGTATGGCCGATATATCTTCTTGGCTTTTGAAGACCAATGCCAAGAATTGATTCAACTAAGGTAAATCTTTTCTCTTCCAGGATTCTTGTGTTTAGAACATCTATCTGAATGATGAGTATGTTTTCCACAATTCTCACAAGTGTGTAGATCAAAACACTATTCTTTCACATGGCCAACCTGATCAAAATGCTGGCATCTAACAATCTGAACCACAGGTGGAAGAGGAACAAGAGAAGATGAGCCATCTTGAAGAAATCTAATACTTTGAAACTTGATGGGTTTAGAGTAGTATGGGATCTGAAGGTCACTTCCTTTTATATCCAAGGCCAGTTTTTGTGCTTTTGTAAAATTAATGTAATATTATAATTGTTATTGAAGTAAAGTATCAAGTGGGCTTAATGGTTAACACATGTTTCCTCCGAATAAGTTATAAGTTCAAATCCAAAGGGAATAGACTATGTACACCTCATTATACTTTTACAACTTTGGCTTGTCCCATAAAAAAGAGGTCTCATGCATGAATTTGGTGATAATTTAAAATTTAAAAAAAATAAATAGAATTATATCAAAAAAACATTTTATAATATAATATTTAAATAATTTATTATCCATTTATTTTTACATTATGATGATGATGATTAAGATCCACTAAGATCAATATAAACTGTCAGACTAGAAATTAATCGATTTTTTTAAACTTATTATTTCTATGCTTGAAGGTAGGTGAGAAAAGCATTCCTAGATAACCATAGTTTTGTTGCCTTTAGTAGGTTAACAAGGTTGGTAGAGTGACAAATATTTTGAAAATTAAAATGAAGTTGACTATAAGTTGAGAAATCTAACAGAAAGTGACTTTCATCTTCAACCCTCTATTATCACACATGTGACAAACTCTTTTTTCCCATGGTGTTTTAGGAGTAGACCAACATCCAGTTTCACTATGAAGCTAATGAGAATTAGTTCTTACCTTAACAATATTCATTTTATTCTTATATTGAATTAATATAATAACTAATAATAAAATAAAAGTATCATAATAATAGATTTAATATGCCTAGTCTAGCTAATTGATGAAATGGCCTTTTTCGGAACATTTTCTAGTCAAATTTGCCCAAAGTAGTAGAGATTTATAAGAAACATAAGTTTAAGCTCTTTAATTTGAAAAAATTGGGTGCATAAAGGGTTTTCTAGGAAGTGATTGTATAGGTGGGAAATTAGATACCAAATACAAGTAATACAAGGACTAGAAGCACAAAATACATGTAGAGAGTTGATATTTATTAGTAGGTTGAAATCATCACAGGGAAAGTTTAGTGGAGCACTCATTGGAGCAACAAGAAATTTTGTTCTACTTAAACAAGACTCAAAAACATATGATGAAGCTAGATAGTAAATTGATAAAGATGGCTCATGCTCTACTGAATCTGGAGCTTATTGTTTAAGAGGAAGAACTTGTCCACCTATAACCTTCTAGGCAGATACCCCTTTTGAAGGATTAGTCATCCTGTGAAACTATGTTGTCATGTTCTACATATATTATAGGAAATGAACAATGGTAGGTAATTCTAGTTACAATAGATTATGTACACAGGATTTCTATGGTTGTAATTTCATTTTTAGATTGTTTAAATAGAAAGTCAATTTCATTGTATCATTAGTTAAGTTTCCCTAGTGGTAGACCGGTGCACATAAAATACATATCTAATGTAACATAGTTTTGAAATGATCTAATACAACATCTACCTAGGTTATAAGAAAAAAAATATACATGTTGATATCTAGTACATGATTGATCATGACCCCTTGCTAGTTAAAACGATCACGTGGAAAGTTTTAGTGGAGTGGTCATAGGAGTAGTAAGAAATTTTGCTTTGCTTAGATGAGACTCAAAAACATGTGAGGAAGGTGGACAATAAGGTGACAAAGATGACTTGTGCGCTGGTAAATTTGCAGTTTACTGATTCAGAGGGAGACACTAGTCAACTTGTAATCATCAAGGTGGATAACCCTCCTGAAGGATTAGTCATGCTATCAAAATATTTTTTCATGTTTTACTTAATTTTGGATCACCAATTGTTAGGAGATGGACTATAGTAGGCATGACTAGTTACAAAAATTATATACATGGTATATCTATGACTTTTATTTTGGTTTTAGATGGTTTTAATAGAAAAAGTCAGTTTCATTGTGTGATTATACATGTTGTTGTCCAATACATGATTGATCACGCCCCTTTCCTTCCTTCCGAAGCAACAAAATGTCATCAATATCATGATCATTTAGAGAATCTGGTCCCAATAGTTTTCCCATATTTTCAATTTATACAAAAAATGTTCATCTGTCTACAAAAACATGACATATAAATAAAAACAAAGTAATTATTTGAGAAAAATAAATAAATTTAAAACAATTTCTCATTTGAATTATATGATATCGCTTATGAGTGTCAATTTTGGAATAGTTTTCTAGAATTTTAATTTAATTATCATTATTTTTTTTAAAGGAACAAGTATTCATTATATTAGATAAACAAACTTGGTTTGAAGGTTAGGGTCTTTTACAACATAGTTCATATAATCTATTACATCTGTCCAAAATTTCAAAATTACACTATCTTTGCAATACCCTAAGATCCATTTAACAATACTAAACCAATGAATTCCATATATCATCCAAAAAACTCAACCAAAAACAACATATATGCATAACATCATAAAATACTAAGTAAGAAAAACTACATGTCTTCCAAGACGTGGGCTTCATGAACACCATTCTTTGCTTCGACGACCTATTCCGAATTGATTTCCTGAGGGCTCACACGATCATTGTTGTCACTTGCACAATTATTGTTTTCATATTCATATTGAATTGCAATTTCAAGCTACTCCACTCCATTGTCTATTGGGTGAGGCTCATCGTTAATGCCCCTTTCTACAACCCACCTTGGGTTACCCATTCTAAATTCTAACATCTTTGTTTCCAACTGGAGTCGATCCAATTTAAGCCTGAACAAACCCATACGATGAGCCATTAATTCATTTTGTGTCATAGCTTCAGTTGAGATCATCTCTGCATGGTGCGATACCAAGGAGTTTGTGAATTCAAGTGATCTTGCCATTCTGGCAAGAACTTAGCTAAAGTCCTCCTCGTCATCCCTCAGAATGCGCTCCATTATTTTAAAAATAGACTAGATATTAAGGCAAATTTAACAAATACTAGCCCGTAATTCCCTTTCACAACTACCCGACTTACCCATACTTTTGATAAATACCATCTCACCTTCCCATTTTGCTTTGACCTCACGCTATTCCACATTAAGGTCTGTGTGTTTTTGCTAAAGCACCATTTACAAGAGCCATAATGAAGAGCAAAGCGACCTTGCAAAAAACAATCAAGTGTACACCACCACACTAAAATATGATCTTGCATAATGAGAGCTCACACATCTGTTCTGCACTATATATCTTATCTTCCTTATTCCATCTATTCATTGTCCTTCTTAAGGTAACATTGCCTTCCCAAATGTCCATTTTGGCACATCTCTCCATATTCTCCCAAAGCCACCGCATCCTTCCATTTTTGATGGCTTCATGGTTATGCACGACGGGAGTTAATACCTTAGTTTGATGCATTGTCCTCATCTTAATATGCCTCGTCGTGATAAAAACAATGATTATACTTGGTATTAATATGGTATAACTTTGTTTAAAATATTCCCATCATCATACCTTTTCTCCTTGTTTTAACTGCACCCCTTGGTTGGCCAAGGAGTTAGCTATCTCGTTAAGGTTTCTTCTAATGTGATAAAATTCAATCAAATCGAATTTATCCACCATCAACTTGATTCAATGCAATATTGGAGAAAGAAATTGCTCATCATTCTTTTGACATTTTATAACATGCTGAATCAGAATCTTAGAGTCTCGAAAATCTATCAAAGCCAAAGACCTTTGGAGAGGGTCATTTCGAAACACTACCATAACACAAGACACTTCGCCTTATTGTTTGAGGAAACTCCTAAGACCTAGGCGAATTGAGACTATCTTCCTTCGTCGAGGCGAAAGATAACCCCTCTGGCTCTTGCCTCCCCAAATTTAATTATCATTAATTAATACACACATAGTAATATCCATGAAATATTTTTAGTAATATTCTATAGTTAATTCAACAACACACACACACATGCGAAATAGATGTAGTTATACCCTTTTTGCTTTTCAATTTAATTAAAAAAATATAAAATTAAATTAAAATAAGATATATGTAAAATATTTTGATTATGAACTAGTTGTGGTTTTTGGCTTTTGAATGTGTTATTGTAGCTATATATTGATCCATAGTATTGTTAATAAGACATATTTATAAGTTAAGGGTTCCTATGATAAAGTGGAGATATATCTCAGATTAAGAATTTGTTTTATTAATAATAATAATAATTTAGTTAATTTTTATATTTTTTTTTTTATTTTATTAGGACAAGATAATTTATTAGGTAAGTGTTTTGATATTTATGAGCATTTTTAACTATTCAATTTATATAATTATCCTAGGTAATATCATATCTTTCAACCATTACATATACAATATCAAATATTATCATTTATTTATTTATTTATTGTATTTTGAAATATTTTTATGTAAAAAGCTATTTACATTTTCATTTTTTAATTGTTGGTGTAGTTTAGTTAGCCATGGTAGTGAAAATGAAGTATTATGTACTCCGAGATCTCAAGTTCAAACTTCTCAAGTTTACCCATGGGCCATATGTGGAGGTGACCTAATTCACTTAGAGGTTATAGTAGTAGTGAAAATGAAGTATTATGTACTCCCAGATCCCAAGTTCAAACTTCTCAAGTTCACCCATGGGCCATATGTGGAGGTGACCTAATTCACTTAAAGATTATAGTAGTAGTTAGAATAGGAGATTCACACAAGAAGTTCAAACTTCTCATATGTGGAGGTGACTTGAGTCACTTAGAGATAGTAGTTAGAATATGAAATTGACCCAATTGCTAATTATCATAATTAAAAAATAAAAAATTCAAATCTTAATTATTATTAATTATTTAATGGTTTAAAGATGCAAAATTCAACCAGCCGTGCCATTTTATTAAAATAATTCTTTTCAAAAGGGCAACCGTTTTGTTTTGATTTGAGTAATGGTGGAAAGTGGTGGTTTCATTCAATTATGGTAGTTTTTATTGTGATTAATTGTTTTCCAAATTAATGAATATACATAATTAAATATAAAAGAATATGATAGGTTAATATAAATTTTTAGATATATATTGTGTATGAGTTTATTGATATCATAAATTTCGAATTGATTATTATTGTGAAAATAAATCGTGGAAGTTAAAAGTTCAAATTCCTAAATTTAGTCATCAACCTGTACCAACTTTACTTAATTCACCATTAGTAGTAACTATTGCCAAAGTATTAAATAATTCCAATGCCCAATTACTTCTTTATAAAAAAAGAATAAAGGTGCAAAATTCAAACCTCAACCCCGCCATTTGTTTTTAAGGATAATTTCGCAGGAGCCTATGGTTTTGTGTTGAGCAATTGTCGAGAAGCCAGTGGTTTCATTGTGATGACATGTTTTTCAAATTAATTTAGTAAATATAATAGAATATGATGTTTTTTTAAGTTTTTCAATTATTAAAATTCCTTGTCGCTCTGACATTTGACTACAAAAGTTCATCCCTCTTATATAAGCAGAAGCTGGTGGTTTTATTTTCAGTCGTGGTCGGAGAACTCCATGCTTCCGTTCTGAGTAATCAGTATCCTCTTTAAGCTCGTTGTTTCCTTTCCTGCCGAGGCAGCAGCACCTGTTTTGAAACCAAAACGATGTGTGGAGGTGCCATTATTTCGGATTTTGTTGCCGCCAATCGATCTCGGCGGTTAAGTACCAGGGATTTATTGCCGGATTTTGATAAGGTCGCTGAATTGTTCATTAATGGCGGGGCAGTGTCGGAATCCTCCGGTAAATCCGGCAGCTTGGGCCAGGGTTACGTCGTCTTCGACGAGGGATACAAGCAGAAGAATAACCCCAGCAAGAATATTTTCAACTACAAGAAGGAATTTTCTTCAGGTGAGCTCTGAATACTAACGATCTCTCTGCATTTGAGAAATTGATTTTGCTTGCCAGGGTTCGTCTTTCGTTATTTTAACTTCGTTTGGTGCTGAAAGGTGGTGAAAGCAAGGCGATTCTTCCTGTGAAGGATTTCGAAAAGCCCGCGGCCAAGAACGCGGGAAGGAAGAGGATGAATTTGTACAGAGGCATCAGACAGCGTCCATGGGGAAAATGGGCTGCGGAGATTCGAGATCCCAGAAAGGGGGTTAGGGTTTGGCTTGGAACATTTAACACGGCGGAGGAAGCTGCCAGGGCCTATGACGCAGAGGCTAAGAAGATTAGAGGAAAGAAAGCTAAGCTTAACTTTACCGATGATTCATGCTCAGTAGAAATGGACAGTAGCAAGAAAATGTCAAGGAAGGAAGTAAAATACTGTACAAAAACCCCTGATTTATTACAGGGTTTTAGCATGATCAGTAACTTTAAACCTTCATATTCACCAAAGCGTGATCTATTAGAGGGTTACTGTATAAACGGCCAAATGGAACCCTCTCTGAAGGATGTCTGCAGATCGGCTCTTCAAAACTATGGCTACGATGATATGGAGTATGGGGACTCTCTGTTCCTAAAACCCAGAGCTCCATTTCAAAGCAATTCGAACGTATCAACAGTCCAATCTTCTGAGCAAAGCAATTTGAGCCAAACTTTGCAGAAATCGTACTCTTGTGAGCTCTGTAGCCATAACTATTCAGAGGTGAGCAATTTCATGTCCAATGCGTGTAGCGATGTCGCAAATTTCGATCCGGTGAAATCTTCCCATCCAGTAGGTCATTTTCATTCAGATCAGAGCAGCATCTCACTTGATGGGGCACATTTCCCATGGGGTCATGAAACAAAAACCCCAGAAATTACATCTGAATATGATGACACGTATGAGTCTCCATTTGTAGCCATAAAACCCCCAGTCAATGGTGTTGTTAAAGACAGATCTGTTCATACCATGGACGTCAGCGGAGGAACACAAACTTTTTGTGTGAATTCTTCTATGGAGGTCAACGATGGGACACAACGCTCTGCTGTGAACATCCCTATTCAGGTCAACAGTGGCACAGAATGCTACAAAACAGAGGATAACATCATGCAGCTTCAGTTTTCCAAACAAATATCAGCTTTGGAATCATATTTTGGGTTGCCAGAGAGTCCTAATAATAAAGCAACCATGGATGGATCAACAGAAGTAGCGGGTCATGCTCCAGGCTCTTTTCCACATGAGGAATGTTCCCTGAAACCATGGTTCTTTGAGGACTTCCCAAATTCAAGTTCAGTTTATCAAAGCAATCTTAGTGATATGTGAATTTCAGGTTGGGTCCCGATTCTTCCTTTTAAGGCTTGTTATAATCAAACAGGCAGACTAGTTTTGAGTTTTGAGTTTTGTGTTGCAGGTCTATGTCTAGGAAGCAGGAAGTAGAGTATATTTGACGTAGAGTAGAATTCATAAATTGGTTCTCAAACATTTGGGGATAGTAG
>APFE030169241.1:0-20991 GCA_000404065.3 Pinus taeda
TATCTTGGAGAGTTAATTACTCCCTACTCCAAGATACTAGCCTAAGCTATATTGGTGTATCAGAGCCCTAGAAACAAAAAATTTGCTAGATTGATTTTATATTAAGCGTGATTTTTAGTGGTTTTGATTAAGTCAAAAGGTGATGGAGATGAAACTTATGGTGTAAAGACTCAACTCAAAATCACTACAAAAATGCACTTAAGATGACTAACTAATCTTTTCTCTTCAATGAAGTTATAGCTAAGAAAGAGTTGGAGGATGCAAATACTTAAAACACAAATCTTTCTTTAACGATCAAATCAAAAGAAGAGTATTCGTTTCAATGCACTAAAAAATGAGACAACTAATTATTTCCACAAGAATTTCTCTTTTCATTCGAAACCTCAAATGCTACTAAGAACGAGCTTTTTCAAAAGAGACCTTTCATTTTTTTATTAAAAACATTTCAAACTATAACTAAAGCAAATCTTTGAGAAAACTATTTAATAAAGAAAACTTAAGATCTACAAACTAACAAAACCCTATTTGAAGTAAAAAGCTCACAAAAAGTATTTTTGAGGATGTTTTACTTGGTCACAAGCAAACCAAGGACTAATTTGTTCAGAATCACAAATAAGTCAGGAACAACCAAGTTTGTATTCCTTTTTAAAAATGAAAATCCACACTTTCGATCACAAGCTTATCGAAGTTTTGTAAAGAGAAAACTCAAAACGGATTTCTCAACAAGGGGAGATTTCACAAATGGTCAGACTCTCAAGAACATTGGTAGACACTAAGGTGATCTGAAGTCCCTACAGCCTCTAAGCTCAGAGCCACTACACAACCAAATCGAAAAACAAACCCAACAAGCAAAACTTCTAGGAATTTCACCTAAAACCTTAATGCTAATGAAATTAAACCAAGGAAAGATTTCAACCAATCACATGTAGGTATGGGTAGAGGATAACCACTACAAAAACAAAATAAAACTAACTGAAAGAGCAAAAGTCAAAATTTTCAAAAATTTAGCAGGGTACGCAGGTGCAGAGCTCACCCAGGTGCCGGTACGCTCTGTGCACAAAACCAAAGTGCGTACAGGTACGCACTGTGATATAAGCACAGGCTGCAGACTTCAACTAAAGTAATGAAAAAGAAAAAACAAAGCTAAATCAACTAAGTCTACCCAAAGATACACACAACAAGCCAAAAATAGAAACAAAAAGACAAGTTTCTCAAGTCAAAGAAAAACGAGGAAAAAAATCAAGTCCCCAGCGGAGTTGCCATTTTGTCACGCGGAATTAGTCGATCTTGCGGACAAGACAAACCTTCCTAGAATCTAATGAAGACCTAATGACAAACAAACCAACTAGACGCTATTTTTCTCTAAATGCACTTTATAAATAATGGTAAACAAATTTGTTTAAGGGCCTACCTCATGTCCAACACAAGTTTGGAGATGCCTTCGCTCCTTTGATCCAAGTAAGTTCCTTTGTCGCAAACCTGCAAGCACAAACAAGGAAAACAATTAAATAGCACCTGAGTATCCAATATTATAAAACATATTTAACATGAAAGTCAAGGAGTCCATGAAACAAATAGCATAAGACACTTGTTGAGAAAAATGAGTTTGATTGTATTAATTCAAAAGAAAAGAACCTTACAACCTTTGCCTTGACGCTGTACAAGCTCCTTCTAGGGTCCAACAAGAAGTCTCCTCTACTTTGACAAGCTTCACTCACTCTCTAATGGGGCCAAAAAGGTATGTGATCTCTCCTCTTAAGCTCAAATAGGAAGTCTTGATTTCACTAGCATTTACCCTCAAAAGTTCAGCTTCTAACCTCCCTGGCCACTGACCCAATGCCTCAATTTATAGTGCAATGGAGATCAGTTACCAGCTCCTCCTTCAAAGGGATAGAGTCCTCCTTCAAAGGGATAGCTCCTCTCAACAAGGGATTAGTTCCTCCTATGATGGGATGCATGAACCACTTGGAGCGAACAATCCACGTAACAAATGCTTCTAGAAAACTCTAGAATTAACCCAAGATGAGCTTTTTAAGATAAAGATTGTGCCTTTTGACTTTTACAGGGGTACACACCTTCCCCTTTACATACAGAGCGTATAAGTACGTAGATACCTTGAACAAAAGGTGCGGGCCTGCAGGCAAAAGTAAGAGAAAGTGCGGAACAAGAGTTACATTGCTTTTTTGATGGCTTTCTCTCTTTTCTCAAGCTTGTTTTGAAGAGCTGAGGTTTAAGAATTGCTTAGGAAGCTGGTATAGGTGATGATAGGCCTACACTGACTGCAAATAATCAAGGTGACGATATTTTTGTGTCACAGGCCGGCCTCTTGACATTGATCATAATTGGTCTCTGCATCCAAGAGAACCATCTCATGAAGTCTCAATAACCACACTACACCTAAGGAATTCTATAGAAAAGCTTAAGTTTGAGTGTTCCAAATTCTATAGTTAGTATCGTGATTTCCTCTAGAAAAATATCTAAATGAGTAGTCCAAATGCCCTCTCAAAATAGAAATAACCTTCCCTGTCTGAGTGCTATTATTGTCATTTTTCTAATCATATTTCTAATACCTATCAAGATAAGATAATATCACCTATGACATGTATGATTGTGTTGTAAATTGAATAGAAGCATAGGTCAGTACTTATGCAACAAGGGTACTCATGTAAATCACGTAACAAACAACGTAACACTAGCAGGAGTAATAAACTGTGTGAATCATTTTGAACCATGCCAGTGCCTACATGAGGTTATTTTGTTATGCCAAGTAAATATTTGACATATGGTGGTCCAGGCTTTTGGGGAATTCAATTCTTATGCCATGCGATAAATTGCGACTTAGATCTATGCATTATTCCCATAATGTGTAACCCATTCAACACGAGGTAGTAGAATTCAAAGATCACTCAAGGGAAACCTAGGCATAGGTAAACCATTTATATGCCACCTACATATTTGTGAGATGAAAAGGGAAACTTCAGGCATGTACCATTCCAATCTATGCCAATGTATCTAGAATAGAAAAGGAAATGTACACAAATCTAAGATACAACTAGTGAGCACATCGTGCTACTTTAAATGATAATTAATATGCATCCTTCAGAGGTAATCATGAGGAAATTAATTTCAAGACATTCAATTGTACATTCATTAGATGATTGAAAACCCAAATTTCTTAAGAATGGTTGTAAGATATGCATCAACAAGTTATAGTGAAATATGTTATGGTATCCAAATTATGAATCATATAGACATCAAAAATTCCACCATGCCATTGACTTAATATATTTTGTTTTGTATAATTTTTTCCTTGAGAAATTTTTAACATCAATAATGAGCAGCTATTACAAGGAAGAATAAAAAACTTGATATGAGTTATGTATCAATGGGACACTTGTAAAAGCGCAGCCCGAAGTGACAAATAGTATAATTAATTTTGTAAACATATCAACGCTAGAAACCATGCAATAGTGAACAATGCCATTCACATACTTTTTTGTGTCAATTTCCTACCGTAATACACCTTGAGTCATTCACAGTATCAAAGCACAATTACTACAAGTAAAATCAAAATCTGAAATGCCACATCAGCATGCCTATAGCACTTGAAAACTACATGTATCTGAGTCTCATATCTTAAGGAATTTATGAGATAGTTGTTAATATACTTAGGAATTCATGCCCTCATTTAAATCTGAATTGAACAATGAGCCACAACACAACACCCTGTAGTCCTTAGTGAAAATGATGGGTAATTTCCTAAGAAATTGGTCATTTTCTCTCTAACAAATATCTTAGTTAATTAATGTGAAAAACCATTGTATAAAACACTTTAGGAGGTAGAGGCACCCATCCGAGTTGGAGAATGGAAATATGGGAAGAAAAATGTTATGATGAGAAATGTCCATCACTCTTTTCCTCGAAAAGTGCATCAAGAAGCCAAAGTGACAAATTGGGCATAGGATACCTTGTGCTACTAAACCTCATGAGGTGTCAATGATATGTACATTTAATGACCATAAGGTGTCTGAATTACAATTGCAAGGAAAAACACTCATGGGTTGTATCCATTAAGGATTGACCCTTCTTCACCTAGGGTCCATACATAAGCATATAATAATAACATAATAGCTATCTAGGTATAGTTACACATCAAGGTATTATCAAACATCATCTCATTATGATTACGATTTATCTTACTAGATGAGATTGTTGTATGTGGTCATGGAATACCATAGTATTCTTGTTTATTAAACAATACAATGGTAGGGAGCATGGTTCCTCATTATGGGCAATAGTTAAGGATTGTAGTTACACCCACCATAGAGTTTGTCATGTTTTTCTACCACATTGAAACACCTAAAAATGGGAATAGGGATAGGTTTTCTAATCACCTCCCAACCATTTACATCTTCTTGTGTGCAAGTGTCACCCTCTAATGTGAAACTATTCATAATATTTAGGTTAGGGATTCGAGAGGTTGTCCCCCCTCTCTCTCTCTCTCTCTCTCTCTCTCTCTCTATATGTATATGTATATGTATATGTATATGTATATGTATATGTTATGTATATGTATATGTATATGTATATAATATATATATATATTAATATATATATATATATATATATATATATATAATATATATATATATATATATATAATTCCCCACCTCTCTCTCTCTCTATATATATATATATACATGTATATATATATAGTAGAGAGAGAGAGGTGGGGATACACACACACACACACACACACACACACACACATTATATATATATATATGTATATGTATATGTATATCTCCACCCATAGTTGGTAAGGATTCCAGGGATGTATACCACCCAATGTATAGCCAAGAGTATAGCTAGTGTCTCCAGAAGTCAATTTCTCCACCCTTTGCTCAGAAAGGGGCTCCACAGATTAATTCCCCCACCCTTTAGGCATATCCCCACTCATAGTTGGTAAGGGGTTCTAGGGATGTATATCTCCACCTAATGTATAATCAGGGACTCTAGAGGTCAATTTTTTGACCTTTAGATTAGAAAGGGGCTCCAAAGATCAATGCCTCCATCATTTAGGCATGAGGAATTCTAGAGACATGGATCTCCAGCCTAACTCTATTCCAGGATTCAAAATACTTGTCCCCACCCTCAGCTTACATCATTAATTTCTTCCAATTGATTAGTATAAAGTGATTTTGTCACATAGTTCTTACAAGCTTGTCACATAGTTCTTGCACGTTGATCAAGGAGGATTCCCAGAGACGTAGTGACAAATTTAACAAAAGGGTCAGTGAACTTGGACCAAAATGGTTCTATCTCGATTTTGTACTCTGGCTTAAAACTACAGATGTAAACTACATATGTGACCCTATATTTGACATGGTAACACATTTACAAAAATTACAGATATTATGCATTGACCATCTGTGACACTTCATAGTAAAAATTCTAAATGAAAACACAAACAATAATTGTAGGCACATGCAATGACTGTAAGCACATAGTCATAAAGAAATTCTCATAGAAAAAGACTCAGTGACACTAAATCCTTCTATTCAGTATCAAACACAACAATAAAGATTGTAAGTGTTTATTGAGGAAAAATTAATCATCTATAGCTTTATGGTACTAACCTATGATGCTACTGATTCAATTATATCCTTTCTGATGCCTTTTTAACCAAGCTAGACCCTATGCTTTCACCCCTGGTCTTCTAGATCCATACCTCGATTGCTAACAACTATTGAAATCCTCTTTTTCTTCCTAACCGTTCTCTTCCTATTGATTCCTTCTCTTCACTATCCCCCTTGTCATCACATGTTTCCCTTTTCTATAGTCGCCCCTCACCTCTAGTTAGTTAGGCCCTTTCCCAGTCTCCTCGATTTTTCTTCCATATAGCCCTTCTCCATCCTTGGCATGTGTTTTCTATCTGCAACCTTTACAAGTCTCTTTCTCGATCCTACCAAGCATGGCCTTTCTTCCTTTATACATGTGCTCTAATTTTGCAAAATATCCCTCTACAAAATATCCCTCTATCCAAGTATCTGTCCAGGTCCTCCCTATTTCAGATTGTCCAGTTGACTACCCCTTCATCTCAATAGACTAACTCTTCATCTCCATTCTAAGGCCTCCTCCCCTTGAATTCCTTCTCCCCCTCTTGCTTAAAGGGATAGTGGGTATAAGTGATCTCTAGGTACGATGTCACTAATCCAAACAAAAACATAGGAAACCACATTATCATCGTTTTCCTTAATTGTTTCCCATACATTCAGTTAAATAACTTCTAATTTCCTTTTTACCACCATTTGTCTTAGTAAGAACTAAGACTAGTACTCATTAGAGAGGGGATTTGAAACATATGTGCCCTGAACCATACCAAAGGAAAGTTGATGCTATGTTGTTTCTATGTTGTTGAGAATGATTGAAGTGATGTTGATTGTTGACATTAGATTCACACAAAATAATTATTGTTGCTTAAGTGGTGAATGATAAATTGTGATGACAAGGGTGGTTGTTTCATATTTTGTAACCATAAATGAACTTCAGGGTACCATAATATATTTCAAAAGGTGCATATATATATGTTGTGGTCGAGTCACTCATATTTTCTATCAATTTAGAGAGAATTATGAATTCCCACTATTGCAATTAAAGATGTATGCCATTAATGTATGTAATTCCTAACGTACATATATCAACACACATATCAAATTACTGAAATAAATATTTGCATTGACCACATAGTGTAAGGTGTTATTTACATTATATACATTCATATACCTTGACTATGTCAACATCCATATTCCTGCCCAATGACTGTGATTACCAAAATATCTGCATATATTGTGAGATGTGAGGGTTGGTTACAAAGAACTTGAAAAATATATAGTATAAGAGATGAGGGTTAGAATTTTTTTTAGATATATTTAAATGGGCATAAGGATCCACTATCAAATCTCCTCCAAGATGGTAGAAAAAATGTAAACTGTTAAAGCAGGTAAATTTGTCCACCAAAATCAACACTAATCATGGCCAACATTGCTCAAAATCAGTGTTCTATGCTACAATTCCAAATTCTTCATATGCTAATACATGCTTAATTATAAAAGAGAGGCAGATCTAAAGGAGGGATGGATGATGTCTTTAAATAGAGTAAGCCTAGGGCTTAGGGTCTACACCCATTCTTGGTGGAAAAATTGGCACATAGGTCAGAGGTTGTATACAACCAACGATTTCTGAGAGTTGGTTTAGAACATTTTTTTGCCAAAATGGATTTTTTTTTTTGAACTTGTCCGTTCAAAATTAACTCATCAACTCTAATAATTATGATAATGGTAAATACTTTCTTGTAAAAAAGAACAATATAATTAAATTGATGAAATGATTAATTAGCAAGGGAATATTGTTATTTTCTCTCTCTCTCTCTCTCTCTCTCTCTCTCTCTCGAAATGTGAGCATGGCCAACATATCCACCTTGATACCAAACTCCATAGAATCCATATTAGTTCTATACAATAATTTTGGTTGCAACTTTTGCATCTAGACCAACTTTATACTTTTTCAACTCTACAAGGTAAAGGTTGGTTGACTCAACATTAAAATATTCCATACATTACCTTCTCCATAGAAAAGTGATACCTATTAGAAAAATAGTGCTTTATATTTCCTTGCCATGTTGTTTGACAATGCATAAACCTCCTGAAATTGTCGCTTTCTAGTTGAGTTGGTCAACCATGCATTTTTCTTATTCTAAAGTGGTCCATACCTACAACACCCAACAACTTTACAAATGTAAAATACATCTTTCATTTTTTCCTCTATTTGAAACATAAGAAAACCCTTAAAATTATTGTGTTATAGCCGAATTGACCAAGCATGAAGTTTTCTTATTCTAAAGTGGTCCATGCCTACAAAACTCAACAAACTCTACAACTGTGAAAGACATGTTTCACTATTTCTTTTGTTTGAAATGTAAGAAAACCATTGGCTAACCCTATTTTAGCATTTTATGAATTACATTGACAATAAGGGAATGATTGATTATGAACTAGCCTAAAACTTGGGACTTGAAAGATGTTTTGATTTCAATATGGTTTGACATTGTTTTAGCCATCTATTATCCTTTTCTTGAATTGTCTAGTTCTAGCTAAGCCTTCCTACTATCTGAGAGGTAACTCATATCCCTTGATGTAGTTTGTTGCTTTCGTAGCAAAGAAGTGCTTGTCATATACTATTTCCAATCCTTCTAAATAGATCTACTCACCTCTATAGTTGTATATTAAGGAGACAACATTTTAGAATGATAACTTACAAAACTCCAACATAGTAGTGTTTCCATAGATATAAAGCATTGAGAGTGATTTTCAATTTATCTTTTCAACTAAGAACCCTTCAACCTATTCCATAGTCTAATTGAGTCTCAACCTCCTCTTATAGAACTTCTTTGATAGAATTAGAAAGATATCCTAACTATCTTTGAATTCAAATTTCCAGGGTGGCTTCCTCAAAACAATATGTTAAGCATACCAAAGTCCTGCAAAAATGGGCAATTCTGATAATATAAAGGGTTTGGCTTATCTAAAATCTCAAAATCCCTAAGGGAAAATATTTAGAAGCATTTTCTTAGTCTATTGTTCATCCTTAGGCATGTTGATCAGTCAACATAAGCCTACTTTATTTTATAATAATGTCCCTAAGTAGACTATCCAGAATATTAAAGCAATGCTACCATATAACATGACTCCTTGGGATCATCGTCTTCTATACTTGGACTTTTCTCTCAAGCCAAACTCTATAATGTGGAGGATTGGAACTAGTTAATAAAGGAGATTGAAGGCAAAGTTAACAATTGGCACTATAAATGGCTTTCAGTTGGTGGCATAATGACTAATTAAATCCATTTTGGATAAGAATCCCCATGTATTGGTTTTCTCTTCCAAAAATTGCAAAGTATACTATTCATAAGATTCAACGATGTATGAGTAATTTCTTATAGAATGACAAAATCAGTTGCACTTATCATCATTTGGTCAAGTGGGAAATTATTTCCCAACCAAAGCACCACGGTGGTTAGGGATTCAACAACCTACATTGGTTCAGTCTTAAATTGGCCATGAAAAGTGCATGGCGGGTAATCATAAGGACAATATTTGGAGCAACATAATTTTGGACAAATAGTTGGACAACCAACTTGTTCATGATTGGCTCTGGTCCTTTATACCACTGAAACACATTGCAGGATTGAACATTTGGAGGGCAATGATGGCCACTATAGCTTGGATCAATAAATGGATACATGAGTTACCATATCATAGGAGAAAAACCTAAGAAAATGAGGGTATAAGGCAAATATCTCACACCAAGTTTAAGGTTTGTTAATTTCATGGTCTCTCATTTGAATGACATTTGGAATTTCCTTGCAAATAAAATAACTTCTTTTTCTCCCCTTTTTCATAGTGAAAGTAGATTCATAGGGACTACTGAATTCAATGTGACTAAATTTAGGGAGAATGGAATGGAATTTGCAATGATTGGTGTAAATAAGGGAGCTATATTTTTATTACACAAAGTACAGATGATAAAGGTGAAACTGTGTTTAGAATTATATTTTTGAACGTTGACCTTAGAATTGTTGGAACAATTCAATCAAAACCTTTTATTTAACATCCAATGACTGAAATTTGAGTTGTATTTGTTGCATTTTCATGCACTCTTATGAAGCTATAGTAAAGAATCATCCCGATATCCGACTTAGTAAAGAACTAGAATGGGGTTACCAACCAAGTGGATTCTCTTCCATCCATGAGGCCTATATCTTGGAATTGTGATTCAAATAATTTTTACAATATTCCATTTTGAGTAGCATCTATTAGACAAACCTATGGTTAAAATTTCCATCTTACTATGGCCCCTAGTTAAATGGAAAATCTTAACTTGGAATAACATTAAAAAATGAAATAATAGGGACATCTCTTGCCATTCTTTGTGTTTTCATGAAGCTGAAATGTGGAGCACTTCCTCAATACTTCTCCCTATTACAATCATCTATTGAGACATCTACAAGCTAGCATGAGAGATAAAATCATGATCTATCAAGTCTCTGTTGCATTGTTAACAATTGGAGGGCTCATACTTTTAAAAATCCTAGCTTGAACCTCATTTGCAATACCCTTCTAAGTGTCTTGCAAATATTTGGAAAGAGATGAATTATCTCATATTCAATAATATCTCTCTCCTTCACAAATTTCATTGGATCATTATTCAAAACAATGTAAAAGAATCAATTCTCATGAAAACCTCAATAGATAAATAAGAACACACCTTATGTGAGAAGGTGCTGCTACTTCATAGTTGGTTATCTATTCTAGGAATTAATATTTCCCCCTTATCTTCTCTACTACAGTTTCCATTCCCTCCTCTTTTATCCCTCCTCCCCTTAATTTTCTAAAGCTGATATTTTTATGGTGCTCGAAAAGGTAACCCAAGTAAGGTGGGATATGGGTGTATCTTCATGGATAATTTTGGATCCCATATCTACATTTATATATGTTTTGTGTGTTGGGTGTGGAGACTGATTATATTTTGTATTCAAAGATATCACTGCATTGGACCCTAGTTCGTAATGTGGTGGCAAAGCCGCCTGTAAAATATACATTGCGGGGGGGGTCTAGGGGGGGGATTGCGACCTTTGGGAGCCCCACCACCACCTCCCCCCCCTTGGCAGGGGATCAGGGGCAGTGCCCCCAAAGCTAAAAATAGATTTAAATTTTCCTTGTAAAATGTTGTAATTTCGTAGTCAATCTGGGTCATTCATTTGGCGGAGATCTGATGGTAGAAGTTATGTTTAATTTAGGGTTTTTCTTGCCCTAGAAGGCAAACCCTCGATATATATGAGGAAATTGTATTACGTCTATGTATATATGTATTCTGAGTGAGGAAGAGAGAGGAGATTGAGAGCGAAGAGGGAATTACAATGGATCTATTGTAGGTTGTATCTGTTTAGTTTGCTGGATAATATGAAAGGAAGGACTGGCTATTTCTCCATGGACGTAGCCCAAACTAGGTGAAGCACGTATATCTGTGTCTCTCTTTTTTTATGTGTTTTCTTTATTTATATATCTATAGTATTTTAGGTGTTCCATTTCTTTGTAATATATAATCTTCTAAAAACTGTTATCAGATTCGAAGGTCTATTTGGCTGATAAACTCGCAGGAGAGAAGGGTTCCTGGTTCAAGTGGAAACAATGGCAGAAGATGGTAGGTTTAGGGTCGAAAAATTTAACGGCCAAAACTACCAACTGTAGAAGATGCAGATGGAATATTATTTGTACCAGAGAGATCTGTACCAATAATTGAGCAGAAAGGTAAAGAATCCGACGAGTATGACACACACAAAATGGGATATTCTTCACAAAAAAGCACTTGGAACAATACGGCTATGCCTAGCGGCGTCAGTAACGTTTAATATTTCAAAGGAAATGACAATAGAGGGTTTAATGTCGAAGTTGGCCAAACTATATGAAAAACCCTCTGCCTCAAATAAGGAATTTCTTATGAAGCATTTATTTAATATGAAGATGTCAGAAGGTGGATCCGTTGTTGATCATTTAAATGAATTTAATACAGTTACCAGTCAGTGAAGTTTTGTAGGGGTAACTTTTGATGATGATGTTAGGGCTCTGTTATTTCTGTGCTCATTGCCAGAAAGTTGGAATGGTTTAGTTATGGCCATTAGTAACTTCGTCTCTGAATATAGTACTTTAAATTTTGATGATGTTGTCGGTGCAATCCTTAGTGAGGAAATGCAACAAAAAAGCTCCGGTGAGACATCTGGTAATGCTTTGTTTGTAGAGACTAGAGGAAGAAAAATGGAAAGAGGAAAGAGCCTTGGATATCGCAGTAAGTCAAGAAAAGGTAGATCCAAGTCCAGATCGGGGATAGTGTGCTGGAAATGCGGGAAGAAAGGACATCTGAAGAAAGACTGCAAGTCTCAGAAGGGCAAAGAAGGAGATGTGCAAGAAGAAAACAATCATGAAGTGAATGTGACAGGTGATGTGTTGCAAGATGCTTTGATTATTTCATTAGAAAATATTATTGATGCCTGGATGGTAGATTCAGGGGCCTTATTCCATGCCACACCTGATAGGAAACATTTTCATGATTATGTTCAAGGAAATTTTGGACGAGTTCAATTAGGTGATGATAAACCCTGTAAAATCATTAGAATGGGTATATTTTTCGTAAAACAACAAAATGGAAATCAATTGCTATTGAAGGAGGTAAGGCATGTTCCAAATATGAATAAAAGTATGATTTAAACCAGGAATTCAGGATGTGAAGGCTATGTAACTACCTTCATAGATAAAACCTGGAAGGTCACTAAAGGAGCCCTGGTAATAGCAAAAGGAGGGCCTTAGTTCCTTGGATGGTGGTATTCCACAGGAGGCATGGACAGGTAAAAAGGTAAACTACTCTTATTTAAATAATTTTGGTTGTGAAGACTTTGTCCACATTAATAAAGAAAATAGAATAAAGCTTGAGGCAAAATCAAAGAAATCTTCCTTTATTGGATATGGTGTAATGATTTTGGTTATCACTTTTATGATTATTAAAAACACAAAATTGTTAGGAGCAGAGATGTTATATTCAATGATAAGGTTTAGTATAAGGATCAGTTGTAGGAAAAGAAATAGGAAAAAGAAAATAGAGAATACACAATGCTTGAAGAGATCATAGAAAAAGTGATGGTGCCTGAAAATCATAATGACCAACAGCCAGAACAACAACCACAACAGCAAAAAGGACCTCAAACACCTAAAAGTGGTGTTAGAATATATACCAGGATAAGTAGACCCCTTAATTGACACTCTCCTTCATTATATTATGTATTGTTGACTGATTCTAGTGAACCAGAATGTTATGAAGAATCATTGTAGGTGGAAACCAGGAAGAAGTGGGAGCAAGCCATGAAAGAAGAGATGGACTCGTTAGCATATAACCAGACCTAGGACTTAGTTAGGTTGCATGCAGGTAAAACAACATTGCAGAATAAATGGGTTTACAGATTGAAGGGAGAAGATGGAGGTAGAAAAAGGTATAAAGCTAGTCTTATGGTGAAGGGGTTTTCACAGAACAAGGGTATAGTCATTGATGAGATGTTTTATCTTATTGTTAAAATGACTTCAATCAGAACTACTTTAATTCTAGTAGCAGCTGAATATTTTCATCTTGATCAGTTAGATGTAAAGACAAATTTTCTCCATGGGGATTTGGAGGAAAAGATATATATGCAGCAGCCACAAGGATATGAGGTAAATGGGAAGGAGAAACTAGTGTGCAGGTTGAGGAAGAGCTTGTATGGCTTAAAACAGGCTCCAAGGTAGTGGTATCTAAAATTTGATAGGTTTATGTCTAAGCAACGTTATACTAGAGGTCACTCTGAGCATTGTGTTTACCTCAAAAGACAAAACCATGGCAGCTATATTATATTGTTATTGTATGTAGATGATATGCTTTTTGTAGGTTCTAACATGCATGAAATAAATGTGCTCAGAAGAAAATTCGCAAACTCATTTGCAATGAAGGATTTGGGTGCTGCAAAACAAATCCTTGGTATGAGAATAACTAGAGACAGGAAGCATCACAAATTAACATTGTCTCAGAGTGAGTACATACAAAAGGTGTTGAAAAGGATTAATATGTAGAATGAAAAACTAGTTAGGATACCTTTGGTTAGCCATTTCAAACTAAGGAAGGAAATGCGTCCCAAGACTCAACAAGAAATGGCTAATATGTCTAAAGTTCCATATGCATCAACAGATGGAAGCTTAATGTATGCAATGGTCTACACAAGGCTCATACTACACATGCAGTGAGAGTTGTAAGTAGGTACATGAACAATCCATGGAAAGAACATTGGATAGAAATTAAGTGGATTCTCAGGTATTTGAGAGGTACCAGAAATCAAGCATTATCTTTTGGTGGTTCGAACATTACTCTATAGGGATATGTTGATGCAGATATGGCAGAGGAGCACCACAAGGCATGTGTTTACTATAGGTGGAACAACTATTAGTTGGGTCCCAAAAGAGCAAAGTTTTTTTGCACTCTACACAACAGAAGCAGAGTATGTTGCTGCTACAGAGGCTAGTAAGAAATGATTTGGTTACAAAGGTTTCTGGATGAATTGGTTAAGAAGCAGGAGTTGGGCAGTTTATATAGTGATAGCCAGAGTGTCATACATCTTGCAAAGAACTCTGCATGTCATTCTAAGACTAAACATATACAACTCAAATACCATTTCATACGGTCAGCATTGGAAAATGGATAGTTGAAGATGGAAAAGATACACACTAGCTAGAATCATGCATATATGTTACCAAAAGTTGTATCCAGGGAGAAATTGAGAATCTGCTCAATTTCAATTGCTCTTCAAATGTGATGAAGAAGATGAGAAACAACTAGGTCCAAAGTGGATTCATTGTCCAACAAATGAAGCAATGGTGGAGTTGTTTTAATCAATCTCCAAGTGGGAGATTGTTGAGTGTGGAGCTTGATTATCTTTTGTATTCAAAGGTATTGCCACATTGGACCCCAGTTCGTAATGAGATGACAAAGCCTCCCATAAAATATACACTGCAAGGGAGGTCCAGGGGGACCAGCTGCGAACTTTGGAAGCCCCCCCCAGTGGGGGATGCCCACGAAGCTAACAATAGATGTAAAATTGCCTTATAAAATGATGTAATTTCATAGTAAATCTGGGTCATTCATTAGGCAGAGATCTGATGATAGAAGTTATGTTTAATTTAGGTTTTTTTTCCCTAGAAGGCAACCCCTCGCTATATATGAGGGAATTGTATTGTGTCTACGTATATCTATATTCTGAGTGAGGAAGAGAGAGGAGATTGAGAGCGAAGAGTGAATTACAATAGATCTGTTGTAGGTTGTATCTCTTCAATTTGCTTCATAATATAAAAGTAAGGGCCAACTATTTCTCTCTGGACGTAGCACAAACTAGGTGAACCACATATATCTGTGTCTCTCTTGTTTTATGTGTTTTTTGTGTTTATATTTTGGCAATATTTTATGTGTTCCATTACTCTATAATATATACTTTTCTAACATTGTGGGATATAATAGTAATAACGTAGTAAAATTGAATGCCTTGCAAGATGTACTACTGATTTCATAGACTCAAGGCCAAACCAAACTTATGGGGTGGGAGATTCTCAACTTTTTATAAACATAGTAAAAAGAATCCTAGAATGCACCTAAACTAGAAGAACATATTATATTTTGATACATGAAATCCTACTCATATGACTAGCATTTCTCCTTCCTTCCATTTTGATGATCATCCCAAACCACATCAGAAGAACTAGAAATAAAATTACAGAAAAATTAGTTAATCATGTAAGTGTATTATCATATTTGCAAATCTCATACTCATGGAAGCCCTTTGAATACTCTCCCCTCAAATAATAATGTTGGACCATATCTACAAAATAAAAATGTCCTTTACCAGTCTCTTTTTATCTTATTCCAACATAATCTTTGTGTGTAATTCTTAGTTTGTCATTGGCCTTCGTAGCCCAATTTTTAGGTTTTGGTTTTTATATCAACAAGAGGAAACATGTCCTCTTATATTTTAAAAAGTTTGACATTCCAAGTTATATTTGTGCTTCATGTTTTCATGAAACATAGAACGGTTGCTCCATAAATAGAAAACTAAGCAAACAAAGTTTATGCCACGTAAATACATAACAATTCTAAAAATGGGTTGATAATGTCGTAAATTCCAAATCATTAGTATCATTATGATCTATATCCCTAATAATAGCATTCCATTTCTAATTTTTACCCATTTTCCTTCATTTATGACTTCATTTTCTATTTGAACTTTATCTACATCTTATAGATATAAGAAACATTTTTGAGAGATCATATTTTGTTTTGAGTATATTGAAAAATTATGTATTTGAATTAATGCAATGACCAATACCCTTGAAAGGAGAGTTTATCACCCCCCTATAAAGTTCTGCATCCAAAGGATCTTTTTCCCAATATGATATTTGTTACCCAAAGGAAATACATTGTATCCTATGCAAATTGAGTAAAAAGTATACTTCCCATAATTTTTTATCGTACGATTATATGTACCTGTTATGTTTTTAAACTTATAAATTGAACAAAATTTGAAATATGTATACTTTAAAAAGACAACATAAGAACACATAAGGAAATACATAATTATAAATAAATGAAAATGAAGTGCCATTTTACCTCAACAAAATAACTTAATTGTTGAATTGAGGCTTCTGGGATCCATATTAGGTTACGAGATATTTTTCGGTGTAAATCACAAGATCTATCGTTTGTCAATGCGTTTCAAACCAACTAGTGTGGTTCATTGTCAGGAAAAGTTGAAGAACAAATCCAGCTTTGCATGATAAATAGCTTGAGGAGAGCCTCCAATGGCTAACTAGGCTAACAACTAAATTGGACTAGGAACATTAAATAATTTAAATTAATAAGGGACCTAGCCTCTAAATAATTTAATTTAAATGGCTGTTAATTTAATAAATATATAAATAATTTAATTTCATTGGTTATTAATTTAATGGTTAGTTAAAGGGGGTTAACTAATAAATCAAGAAAATAAATATTAAAAAATAAAAACAAAAAGTATAATTAACTATTTATAGAGTTACTAACTATACATATAAATATTGGAATAAAACGTATGGTTAACTAATTCTAGAGTTTAAAATTAAAAATAAATAAATAAATAAATAAAATTTTAAAATAAAAATAAATAAATAAAACAAATAAAATAAAATAAATAAATAATAATACTTAAAAATAAAGTAAATAAGTAATACTCAAAAAATAAAAATAAATAAATATAATAAACAACCAAAACATAATAATAATAATAATAATAATAATAATGCTAAAAAATAAAATAAATCAATACATTAATAAATAAATAATGCTAAAAAATAAAATAAATCAATCAACAATTAAATAAAAATAAATAAATGAATAAAAAAAATGAATAAAGAAAAAAGAGAGAGAGAAGAAATGAGGGGAGGGGAGGAGGAGGGGCGGACAAGAAGAAAGCGACTAGGAAGAGAGAGTTGGGACCCAACATCTACTGATCTTCCAGCCATCCTCTCTATTGAGATTGCACGACGTCTTTTCGTTCTCCAAAGCTTCCCTGAATTTCCGATGATGGAACTGTGAAACTCTAGTAATGACACTAGCCTCCTCAATACAAACATGATGATTGGTTTTTTCCGCATGCTTAGCTAAAGCCGAAGACTTTGATCTCCTATGCTTAAGGTCAGTTGCGTGTTCACTAATCCTTTGATTGATGGAGTGACCCATCTCACCAATATAGGGGGTCCCACAGGAACAAGGGATAATATATACCCCTTTCATATCTTTGGGGTAGATAGGATCCTTTTTTGATCTAAGGGACATACAAATGGTGTTAAGGGGCCTAAAGGTTACAGGGACACTATGCATCTTGAGAATCCTTGCAATCTTATCAGTAGTCCCCTGAAGAAACGGAAGATGGACACCTGGAATCTGCTCCTTCGGCTCCCTTTTAGCAAGAGAATTCTTGGCAGCTTTTAGGAAAGCCTTCTGTCGCATGTATCTACTATAACCATTCTCAACAAAGACATCAAGGAGATGGGATTTTTCTTTCTCAAAACTCTTGTTATCCGAGATCCTTAGGGCCCTAGTAGCAAGGGTAGTAAGTACTCCCATCTTCTGAGCAGGTAAATGGTGGGAACTGGCATGAAGACACTACTCCGTATGCATTTTCTTTCAAAAAACTTGGTGGGAGAGGGAGCCATCACTATTCTTAGAAGTCAAAATATTAAGGAAAGGGAGACACACATCAACTTCCTACTCTTTAGTGAACTTTATGGCCGAGGATTGATTGTTGAGATGATTGAAGAAGAGATATAATTCCTCTTGGCCATGAGACCAAATAACATTGCAGTCATCCACATACCTTTTCCAAAGCTTGGGCAGGAGACGTGAAGAGTTAAGAGCCTTGGACTCAAAATATTCCATAAAAATATTAGCAATGACAGGGGATAGGGGTGAGCCCATGGCAACCCCACAAGTTTGCTCAAAGAACTCTCCCTCAAAACTAAAAAAGGTGGAAGTGAGGTAGATCTCAACTAACCAAGCAATGTCAGGATCTGTTAGGTGGTTAATAACCTCCAAAGCCTCATTAATAGGGATGCAAGTGTACAAGGAAACAACATCAAAACTGACAAGAATGTCCCCAGGGTTAAGCTTAATGTCCTTGAGTTCATTAATATAGGAGGTAGAGTCTTTTACGAAGGACTCTGTAAGACCAACCAAGGGCTTAAGCCTTAACGCAAGGAACTTAGCAAGAAGGTAGGTAGGACCACCAATGGTATTGACAATGGGCCTTAATGGAGCTCATTCCTTCTGAATTTTGGGAAGACCATAAATCCTAGGGGTTATAGGGTTGCTCTCAATGAGTTTATGGTGTAGGGAACTCACAGAGTTAATGGACTTAATGGCAAGAGCCACATTCCTAACAACCTTCTTTAAGGGGTTTTTGGGAAGCTTTTTATAGCTACCACTATTATGAAGATGATCCAACATCTTATTGTGGTAATCAACCCTGTTAAGGATGACCACAGCCCCACCCTTGTTTTCCTTTAGAACAACGATATCTTTGCTTTGGTTTAAGGATCTAAGGGCAACTGATTCTTCCTTGCTAAGGTTGCTTTTAGGGGGCTTAGCCTTTCTCAAGACCACAACACAAACCTGCCTAATTATGTCCTTGATTTTATCAGGTAAACCTCTGATCCCAAACTATATGTCACAAATGATATCACCTACAGGAATTTTCTTAGGAGCTAAGGCAAAATTTAACCCCTTGCCCAAAACCTTAGAAACCGAAGGGGGAAAAGAGAAACTAGAAAGATTAATAACCTTGTTATTAAATTGAGAAGAATAGGGAAGATTATTAGTACTATAATTAAAATTATTATTATTAATATTCAGTATTTTATTACTTACCAAGATAGAATCATTATATCTAAAAAATAAATCATTTTTGTTAATAATTAAACCAATATTTCATTTACCTTATTAATTATTATTATTATTATTATTATTTTAATATTAAATATTATTATAATTATTATTAAATAAATATTGTTATTACTATTAATTATTATTTTTTTAAATAAATTATATTATTATTATTATATATTGAATAAATTATTATATTATTATTATTAAATAAATTATTATTATTCTTATTATTATAATTGCTAAAAGAATTAATATTATTATTCATGATATTATTAAAACAACTATTGACGTGAGGAAGACTAAAGACTATTGGATCACCGCTGAAGGATCCCTGATGAGGGATTGAATCCACGTAGTTCATCTGACTATAGCCGGAAGAACCTCCAACCGGCTCCAAGCCACTATCAAGCAGCAAAGAAGAGGAGTGTACCTTGCAGTCCATCTGACTCAGGGCAGCAAAATTGTCAACCGCCTCCAAGCATCTACCAGGCAGTGGAGAAGAGGAGCCTACCTCACGCGAACCCTCACAATCCATCAGCCTTCGGCCAGCAAATCCGTCAACCGGCTCTAAGCAGCTACCAGGCAGCGAAGAAGAGTTGCATACCTCCAGCAAATTCCTCGAGACAATCGTCGGAATTGAACCACTCAATGATGGACCATAACATGAAACAAGTCTACTGTCGATGATCTTCTCACCTGGAACAACAGAGCAATCCAGAATCTTGGTAGCGAGATTATCCTTAATGCTGGTACCAGGAAGAACAGAATCCTGCATCGCAGAAGAAGACTCCAACATGCAGGGCATGAGGGCAGCAGGATCTCCTTCTGCACATGAAAAGACCACTCATTGCACGTTGGAAAATAAGAACCATCCCAAAAAAAAAAAAAAAAAAAAAAAAATCTAAAGTATGCAACGAATTTTGGGGACAAACAAGACTGGAACTGTCAGAGGGCATAGAGGGAGCTGAGTTATAAGAAACCTTATCTGAGCTACCTGATAACCAGTCTTTAATCACAGAAGTCTGACTAGAAGAGATTCGACTACGAGAGGCTACTCTCACAGTTCTGCCAAATAACGATGAACTTTCAGCTAACCTCTGGAACTTAGAAACCTAATTTTTCTTCCGAAATTCCTCCAACCGAATGGACTTTAGAGCCGAACAGGCATCTATTCTAGCCCAAAGAGAGGCCGAAAGTAAGTTTGCAAGTTCCAGATGCAAATCTAAAAGAGAGCGAGAAACCAGATTCAAGGATCCACTGACCCTGCTGATTTCCACTCTTATCAAAGCCAAACTCGGCTTAAGGAACACCTGATGGTTCAAGAGAGTGTGAAGGCAATGATTAATCTAGGCAAAGATAGGGATGATGGAGGAGTCTCTGCATCTTTTAAGAAAAGTTAGATCTACCTTCAACCTTGAAACCTGCAAGCATGCCCGTTCAAAACGATGAACTTTGGATGCAATGGCTTCTCCGTGTAGGGATTCAATTGTTGAATTGAGGCTTCTTTGATCCATATTAGGTTACGAGATATTTTTCATCTTAAATCACAAGATCTATCATTTGTCGACGCGTTTCGAACCAACTAGTGTGGTTCATCATCAGGACAAGTTGAAGAACAGATCCAGCTTTGCATGATAAATAGCTTGAGCAGAGCATCCAACGGCTAACTAGGATAACGACTAAATTGGACAAGGGACATTAAATAATTTAAATTAATAAGGGACCTAGCCTCTAAATAATTTAATTTAAATGGTTGTTAATTTAATAAATATATAAATAATTTAATTTCATTGGTTATTAATTTAATAGTTAGTTCAAGGGGATTAACTAATAAATCCATAGAAAATAAATATTAAAATAAAAGTATAATTAACTATTTATAGAGTTATTAAC
>APFE030169241.1:26923-42594 GCA_000404065.3 Pinus taeda
CAAGCCTATGGACACACCTCTAGCTACAAACTAGAGGAAGGAGAGTGATTCTTCAAGAGAGGCAATAAATGCTACCATCTATAGACAACTTGTGGGATCCTTGATGTATCTGGTGAGCACAAGGCCCAACATATATTATGTAGCTAATCAATTAAGTCAAGACATGGTGAAGCTTACCAAAGCTTTATTGGAATGCAACAAATCATGTGTTGAGGTACCTCAGAGGCACAACCGAGTATGGGGTATGGTACACGAGGAGAAAGGGAGTGAAGCTCCAAGGATTCATTGATGTAGATTAGGCAGGGAGTCCATCAGACAAGAAAAGTATTTCTGGTGCTATATTCAGTGTTGGGTCTGCAACTATTTCCTGGTATACTAGGAAATAGAGGTATGTGGCACTCAACTCAAAAGAGGCTGAATAAATGGTTTCAAGTCAAGAAGCATGTGAGGCCATATGGACGAGGAAAACACTTGTGGGTCTTTCCAGTTAGTAGATGGATTCGACAATGATTTATTGTGATAATAAGAGTTGTATCAAACTCTCTGAGAATCCAATATTTCATGACAGGTCCAAGCACACTGGTATCATGTACCATCACTTGCAGAATTGTGTGCATAAGAGAATTATGATGCTACAATACATTCCAACTCAGAAGTAGGATGAAGATATATTGAAAAAGGCATTGTCAAGAGGCAAATTCAAATTCCACAGGTGTAGGATATGCGTGGTGCAAACTCCATTTCTTACCAAGAGGAAGTGTTAGAAAATGTTGCAAGAAAGGCTAGATTTGACTTGTTCCTTAGTCAAATTTAGTAATTCGATTTTCCAAATCAGGAAGATGACTTGGATGGCAATTAAATTCTATGACATGGCCTTGTCTACTTATTTAGTCAATAAATTCGAGTTATAGGCTAGAAGTAGAGTTGTGCATGTAGTGTTGCTAAAATTTAGCAATCTAATTCATTTATTGTGAGTTTGACTTAGTTAACTTAGCCTAAATAACTATTCAAGTCAGTTGAAAGATAGTTGAGTAGTAGAATTATTGTTAACTCAATGATCTCTTAGTTAAACTAGTCAATCAACCAAAAATATCCTAGACATGCATGTAATTTGAATTTCCAGATTGAAGTGGAGGAAAAGGCACATTGTAATTATTAATTGTATATTAGTTGAGTGTGCATGCTGGACATTGAGGTAGGAAATCAATTACTTGGGATTTTCACAATGAGACAGTGAATTCCCCTATTATTTAAGAGTTAATTTCCTTAGGAATTGTGCAAGGAAATAGGAGAAAGGTGGGGCCTCGAATTGGCTATGTGTTTTCTAGAGCAGGACAATGATTAAGAGAACAAGTTTACAGTGCACGGTGTGTTTCAAGATTGGAGGAAGATATTGTAATAGTTTATCATTCTCATATGATTAATGAAAAACGGTGGAAGGGTTTTTCCCTATTGGGTTTCCCTATAAATAATTGTATTCTTGTGTTGTTTTGATGGTTGCAAGTCATTGCATGTCTTTCTAAATAGTGATTTCCATTTCACATAATAGCATAGGAAAGTTGTAATCTTGTTTTCAATTCAAATACATCGGTAATAGAAAATTTATATTAATTTCTACACTCTTAGGGTGTTGTAGGGTACAAATATCTTAGCGATGGGCGGTTGAAAATGTTCCCAACACTCCCAGTTCTGCCTAGACCACACTCTTTGAATTTAGGCTTCTAACCAAAACTAAAATAACATTTGGACAAGTGTATAGACCCTACCCTTACCTCACATTTGATGACTGGGTTTGATGGATTATGGTTGGTTTCAACATGGTTCCAATAGGGTGTGGTTTCACCAGTGCCCACTAGGTGTTGGACCTTCTAGCATGTCAACAAATTCATGTTATCCCACTTCCTCTCAACCCCGAAAACATAGCATGTATGGACTAAAACGAAACCTAGGCTAGGTTCATAAAGCATAACTACAATTGTTGTGCGCCCACCCTCCTGTAGTTCCAAGGAGACTCATGGCCCAATTCTTGATACCTAAATTCTCATTTTTGACAGAATAACTAGCATAGGGATTAGTTAAACTATGTATACCCATAAATTTAGAAATCATCTAACTGAATATGAAAACATAATTGCAGATTCACCACACACATAATAATAAATAGCATATTCTAGGAACACTTTAAAATTCATGTGCATACATGACGTTGTTCTAATCATGAAGATACAGTGAGTGTCAAAACTCAGACATTCATTTACATTTACAAACACACAAGATCTTGCAACATTCACAATGTAATACAATTCATGACACTCCATAAGGAAATACGCATAAGAAATGTACACTTATATGTGTGTTTAGTGATGATTGAAAAATAAAGGAAGGACTTCAAATCTCCACCTAGTTGTAAGCCAACCACATTGCAATCTTTCTTGCAGCTGATTACCCTGAGCTAGATCCAAATTCTAGAGCTAGATCCAAAGTCTAAGGGGATGCATATTAAGGGAAATTCAAATTTGAGGCTTAATCACATAACTAGGAGAAGTAGTTCATTGTTTAGTTAGTTTATCAAATTGTTTGCAATAGTAAGCACCAAAGTAACTCGCGAGCCGAATGCAACGACACACAAGTTGTCTCTAATCGTATCATCAAAGGTCGAAGGGACGAAAGTAGAAATAATGTCCAGGAAATCTTGATAGGTAAAGTTGTCGCATTATTCAGACTCAGCTACCCCCACAATATAAGATAACGTGAATGGTAAGTGAAATAATAGCCTCGATATAGGCACAGGACAGTAGTAGCCTGCAAGTTGGCAGAGTTGTGCACGTTGTGAGAGTCAATTTGTAGTTGTTAAATAATATTGTCTTAATATGTTTTTATCTTAATTGTTAATTATTTTAAATAATTTTCGCCTTAAGTGGCCAATGTCTTAAATATAATGTTTTGTCTTAAAATATTTTTTTCTCAAATTGTTTTTATCTTAAATATAAAGTTTTGTCTTAAAATAATTTTGTCTTCAACTGTTTTTTTCTTAAATATAAAGTTTTGCATTTAAATATTTTTGTCCCAAATTGTTTGTCTTAAATATAAAGTTTTGTCTTAAAATATTTGTCTTAAATTGTTTTTGTCTTAAATATAAAGCTTTGTCTTAAAATATTTTTGTCTCAAAGTGTTTTTGTCTTAAATTTTATATTTAAGACAATTCAATTGATACTAAATTTTAATGTAAAATAACTAAAATAAAAAATGACCTTTTAAAACCACATTTATTTTATTTTGTTTAAAAAAAAATGCCTTAAAAATCCCCTTGATGTAGTAGTAAAGAGGAGGGGAGAATGATGTTTACATAAACACTTATTTTCCACCGCTCTAGTAAGCTATGGCTCTATTGATGTTTACATAAACACCTATTTTCAATTACTCCATGAAGATATGGCTCTATTGATGTTTACATAGACACTTATTTTCAATTGCTGCACAAGGATACATTACTCCTTTTAAAAATATGTCTATATTACACGTCATATTTTTTTGAGTTGTTGAGCTGTTTCATTCTTGAATGAATCCATGCAGATTTGGAATTTAGCCACACGAAACTCAGGCTCGCATTAACATGGCATATGGAGCCCATTTCAGTGGATATAGCACAAGAGGATGTACATTAAATGTGTCGACATGGATATACCGTTGAAACAAATTGATTGCCCACGATTATCGCAAATGAAACACTCTTTTATAAATTCACTCCCTTTCTCGGCAGTGACTTTAGCCACTGCTGTAGCTCTGGTTCATAAAAATCAATTTCAACTTTTTCATTTAAAGTCTACTTCCAATTCTCATCGTTTGACAAAATATCACCTTAGAACTTTATATCAATCAACCATGGTGAACAATCAACCATATACCAAGTGCGTGTGAGTGTGGGTCGCACTTAGTAATCTGCGCCGTGATCTATCTTTTATGAGAAAGTGGAGCATTAGCAGTAACATTAATGATTACACTCCAATATTAGAAAGTCTTGAAATTAAATTTCATATGAATTACATGATATATCTTTATGACAAAGTGGAGCATTAGCAGTAACATTAATGATTACACTCCAATATTCAAAGTCTTGATATTAAATTTCATATGAATTATATGATATATTTAAGATCCATCAGTTGGTATATATGATCCATCATCCCACGGTTTGGGCTATGGATGGTACTATTATTTCACTCAAGCTACTGTTGCAGCTACTTATTCTCCAATCAAACTTATTGATCGACTTACTTATATAACATGATATCACTGATTGATCTCTTCCAAGGAAAGCAATAAATTAACTTTGGTTTGATGCAGGCAATATAAGGTATTGATTTTTCACCATCCATTCCAAATCCCAGTGACTGCTACCAATGTTTCTTAGCGTCCAATATGCCCATCCGAAAGAAGCTTCACCGTATACTTGTAACTGTGCATCTCCGTACCTTTGATAATCCGACTGTGTCGCACTGTTCAGTTCCCACTCATCCACCCATTCCCCTACAATAAAATCACAAGGTTATGAAACACAATTTTGTCCCTTTTGTATATGGTAAGAATGATACTAGTGCATGATTAGATTCATACTTTTTATAGAGAGAGCCGCGCTAAAGCAGTTAAATGCAGCGATTTTTTATATTTACCAACAAAAATGAGAGGACCATTGGCCGAGACGAGGCTCTGCAGAGTTTGAGCTCTTGTGGTTTTGATGTAGTCGATGTTCTGCTGAACCGTCATATTTTTGAAAGTGGCATCATCGAAGAGATTGTAGTAATGCACATCCACAACGGTGCGGGATAACCCGTTGTTCATTTGAAACAACTCTTTTGGATCTCCAGAACCGATTCTGTTGCACATCATCACATAGGCCGACGACGAATACTTTCTAACGATGTCGTAACCCCGTGAATAGTAATCAGTCACATTGTTCAAACTTACTGCAGGCGACCGTGGCTCATTCAATAGCTCAATGCCCAAAAGGGCGGGGTGTGCAGCATATCTGTCAATGACAGGAGCAATTTTTTAAAATTTGCTATGGACCTGACTGAATGCTAAATTTTCTACTATATCCAGAAATCTAGTTATTCTATGGAGCAGTTTTTTATGCCATGTCAAAATCTATCGAAATTAATGACTGCTATAGGAATTTGTTGTACCTCGCAGCAAGAAAATCAATGACAGATAGACTCTTGTCGATGTTCTCTTGCGACTCAGGCCATTCTATAAATCCATCTCTGGTGCCACTGTGCTCATAACCGTTTTGTGAACCCGGAGCAGCATGGAGATCGATAATCACCTTAATGTCATGGTTCCTGCAGCATGGTTTTCACAAAGTTAGTTAACCTATAGTCCATTATCTGGATTTCTGTTTGTTTGTAGGGTTGAAAATTTTCCGAATGAAGACCAGTTTTCACTTACTGTGCCCACGAGAAAGCTTTGTCGAGACAAGCTAAGGATCCTCCAACAAATGGAGCAGGAGGCTTTGGATCACTGGCAATCCACCATCCAACTGGAATTCTGACAGCACTTATCCCGTTCTTGGACATGAAAACGAAATCATCCTCTGTGATGAAGGTGCTTCGATGTTCCTGAGAGACCAAAAAGTAAAATCATGAGAAGCCCCATTCGGTACTATTTCTCAAAAGAATAGAGTAAGATGTTTAGTAGGAATTGCCCATTACGTTCAAGACTTGTGTAGCTTTCTCGGGTCCATAACCGTTTGAGATTTGAAACTCCCCCTGCATCGTCCCTACGATGGTCATCTCGAAAGTTGCAGCATTATCGTCGTCCCAACCAGGCTCCCCTTCGAAATCGGCAGTCAGCTGATCTTTAGATTGCGCCTGCGTGTGTCGAATATTAACAAAAATATATATATGAGGTTAATGGTTGAATATGAATCTGAAATCAATGCTTATCACTTATTTTGTTTGACTCTATCAAATTTAGACCCATCCCTTGTGACCTTCCTATCTACAAGATGCTTTTGGCTCATGGTAATCCAATTGAACACACTCTTTTATATATATATATAGCCCCTTGCAAAAGTCCTTGAAGATGGCGATCCTTGAAATCTCTGATAACATACCTGCATGTACATTCCATTGAGGACTTTGATATGCACACTATTGGCATTGGCCTGGTTTCTAATGATCTGAAATGTTTCGGAGCTGTTAGGTGTGGTGGCTACGGCCTCCACAATACCCCCTCCTCCATTATCGGCTCCTACAAACTGCTTATTGAAGACTCTAAGTTGGTAGTAGCCATCTCTCACACGCCATAACTGCAGCAGTACAAGTTAGTCTCGGAATTCATCATCAAAGAAGCAAAAAGGAGGGGCACAAATTTGTCAACAAACACATACGCTGAAAGTTTCCCATCCCGAGGGATTAGTTCTGTTTACTGCCATGATCGTCCCCCCTCCATCTTCTGCAACTACGTAGGTTCCCAGTTTCATCGATTTTAGCTGGATCTGCGTCCCATCCTGAGAAAATCAAACATTAAAACCTAAATAAGAATACACAACTCGAGCTGCTGATTGTAGGAGCAACCGATGGAATCGCAAAGTCCAATAGGAGCACAACAAAACGAATACCAGCAGATCCTTGTCAGGAATCCCATCAAAGAGTGACGGCTTGATCCATCCTTCGATAACGAGCCACCCTCCCAAATTTACAGAATGGTACTTCTGCGTGTCGTTGGTAAGTCTCCTCGCTTCTAATATCTTCCTTCCATAAGCTACAGAGATGGATAGTGGAAATAAGCTTATTCAGTTAACATTCATAACTGAAAATCTTTACTAAAATCATAACTGAAAAGAAACCTCCAATTTTCAATAAACTTCGAATAAATTGAGATTCGAATAATGTACCGAGGGAAGACGTGAAAACCAGGAGAGTAATAACAAATCGAAAGCATCTTTGAGACCATTTTCTGGCATGGACATCGATATAAGCTGCCATTATGAAATCTGCACATTAATATCTTAATATCATGTTGACAGTTGAAACATTTTATAGAGAGATATACGCATCTAATGGATCGCAGAATCGTATAGAGTCAGCGCAGCGCACAAGTTGTAGGAATCTAATTAGGTAATTAGGTAATTTCCTCCGGGTCAAAGATGGTACAACTCCACTGGATTTAGAATGCAAAAGTCTCATGTATCCCAGTCAGAGAGCGCAAATAAAGCACATTACTGTTGGATTTATACATAAAATACAAAGGCCTAAGGTTTGAGTTAGCTTTTTTGTAAAGTGTGCTTCTGAAACAGAGCGTGACATGCTTGACTCAAAGTTTCTAGAATAGGAACGTGACATACTAAGTCAGAAATTTGTGGCTCACATGTGGCTGACTTGATGTCCAATGGTGCTCATAAAACGAAAACCATTATTATAAAATTATTACATCATCACAACGGTACATCTTTATGCTTGTTCAGAGGTTAAATTATTAGCCTAAGGCTCCCCTATTCCAAACTCGGTGGAAGAGTCTGACGTTCACTTTTTTCAATAACAAAATTTGGACGGGCAAGATTAAATAGGGAGCGAATATGTTCTGAATATGCTTCGTCTAAGAAGCATATCTACGATTCTGCTGCGAGGGAGCATGAAGTGATTTGCGATACATGTTAGATGTTATTTTTTTAATCAAAATTTAGTGATCCTGATCGGGGGATAACGTGGCAGCAAAGTAAATCAAAGGACATGAAATGTAATTTGAAAAGTCCAGTTCTTGTGATGTGAATAGTTTCGAGAAAAAAAAGAGCTAGAGAGGTTAGTGTTGGAGATACTATACATCTAGGACCTTCATTATTGGCATATGTGGACACTTAGTTAGAGCATGGGACTACATGCAAGATCTTTTCTGCATGATTACTCCCTGATTTGCTCCTCCTTTCACTCCGCAACTGGCTAGTTTTCTCCGGAACTTGCTTTAGGTGTTGAGTCTTCTCATTGATCACCACTATGGCGCATTACCTTGGGATCTTCACCCAGTGATGCTATATCATAAGCATTGTGACCTATTTTCTGAATCAATCATTCTTTTTTTTTCTTTCGATTCTTTTATCGTTTTTTCTCTGCAACACTGTGTGTTCGACCTTTACTAACTAGATTCATCTGTGCAGGTTTTCTAACACATTTACATGGTATCAAATCTCGCAGGTTGCTAGATAAAAGGCGCACCAGTACTTTATTTTGTATGCATTACAACTTGGAGATTGAAGATTGACAAAAAAATGGAGTTTCCCAAAGCATCGATCCTAACACCGTACAACTATCATCAATGGAAGGACCAAATGGCTCAATACCTTCTTCTGAAAGGGTTGTACAAGATCACCATGGCTGCAAAAGTGGAACCCAGTTCAGCGATAGATAAATCCAAGTACCTCAACCACATGGATGAGGCCCACAGATCCATATGCATGTGCATCTCCCCAGAGTGCAATTTCATCTATCTGCCTACAATACTCCCAATGAGATTTGGAAAAAGGTTGAAGAACTCTACAGGAAATAGGATGAGATGAAAGGACATCTACTTGAAGTGGCGCTGCTCTCATTGGATCCACGGAACTATGACAAAGTTCAAGACTTATTCACCAAATATAATGATCTATTGCTACAACTCTAGGGTTGTGGAATTGACAAATCCAAAGAGGAGAGTCGCCAAGTTCTCTCTATTATGTCAAAGCTCAAACCAGAATACTCTGTCTTTGTGTCTACATTTTATTCAGTAAAGCTCGCAATAGGTAAATCCTACACTATGCCTTCTCTCAAAGAGTTCATGGAGTCCCTCACTTTAGAGCAAGATAAACTCATTGGTATGGGGAAAATCAAACCTCCAAAAGCACACGCACTCATTGTGCATGATGGTAGTGACAATAAAAATCACAGATCTTATTCAAATCAAAAAAATTAGTAGCAAAAAGACAAGGGAAAAGCGCATTCCCATCCAAAGAAGGAAGGGTACACCAAGCCCTTCAATGACTCCTCCGACTCCAGAAATGAGAAAGGGAAGAAAGGAGACAAATGCACCTATTGTCACTGAAGATTCTATCCAGAATCCTCAAGCATGAAGAAACAAACTGACCAAATGGTAGAAATCCTTCAAAAGCACAACCTTAGGGACCACATCCCTCACGGCACCAAGAAGACAACTTAGAATCTGCGACACGAGAAAGGTAACAATTTTGATGCTTTAGTTGCAATTAACTCTTCCCCTGATGCATGGATTATAGATTATGGTGCATCACATCATATGGCTGCTACAAAGGAAGTCTATTCCTCTTTCGATGCATGCATAGGACCTCCCATCCTCATAGGAGATGACTCACCTATTGAGGTCACTCGAAAAGGTAGAGTGGAACTTTTACATGGAAGTTTTGAAGATGTGCTTCATGTTCCAAAACATTCGGTAAACCTGCTTTCAGTTTATTAGATCACTCATTTCGGCACTAGAAAGAGAGCGGAATTCACTCCAGATGTAGTGAACATATATGACCTACACAATAGCTCCAAAATTGCAACCGGTAAGGTAAACAATGGAGCTAGACTCTATACATTTTCTGAATTTATTGAATCTCAATCCTCCTTATTGCTTACACATGCTGATGATAGTAATAGGATTTAACACGAGAGGTTTGGTCACTTAAATTATAGGTATATGTAGCAGCTAAGCAAACATGAGATGGTGGAAGGTTTGCCAAATATCAGTTTCTCCAAATGAGTTTTTGAAGGGTGTGTCCTTGGCAAACATCCTAGAAAAAAGTTTGACACCGGCAAGACTCACAGAACATCCTCTCCTCTAGATCTGATACATAGTGATCTCATGGGGCCTTTTCCTCATCCTTCCATCAACAAAGCAAGATATGTGCTTACATTTATTAATGATTTCTCATGGTATAGTTAGGTGTATCTTCTCAGTGCCAAATCTAAAGTTTTTGCGCACTTTGAAGATTTCAAAGCACTAGTTGAGACAAAATGAGAGAGAAAGATCAAAGCCCTCCGTACAGACAATGGGGGGTAATATGTTAACACAACACTTTAGAACCTTTGCCTTGAGTCCGACATACAGTTGCAGCACATAGTTCCATACACTTCGTAGCAGAATGAAGTTGCTAAGAGAAATAACCGATCTCTCAAAGAGATTGCTCCCTGCATGCTAAGTCACTACCTCATAAGCTATGGGTTGAAGCACTTAATTGTGCTAACTACATCTAGAACAGATCTCCTCATATGTCTGTCAAGGATCAGACCCTCTTTGAGTCTTGGAGCGACACTAAACCGAAGGACACCCACTTCCATATTTTCGCTCTCGAGCATGGGCCAGGATCTCCTCTTAAAAGAGGAAAGCTTTTGATCCACAGAGCATTGAGTGCATCTTTGTTGGATACCTTGATGGTCTAAAGGGATACCGACTCCTGATTTCCTCTACAGTAAGCTCATCATTGAGCGAAGTGTCAAATTTGAGGAAAGTCTCTCGCATGCACCTTAATTGTTGCATGCAGACACCTTTTATCTACCTCATGTCCAAGATGATGATTCAGTACATGCAGATGCCAAGGTAGAGCATGCAGATGCAGAGACAGAGTCTTTAGATACAAATCTAGTGCATGCATATGATGATCCACATCCAAGCCCAAATCGAGCTTCTAACAGTGAATCAACTTCCCCTGTCATAAATTAGAGAACAAGGAGCTTAAGTGAGATATATGAACAAGACCACCCAGTTGCTAGAAATGGTCTTGTGGGGGATAATTCTGATGCGGCAGAGGACTAGCTCAGAGTTTATTTAGCCTCCTCTTGCACTCACTGCCATTGAACCAACGCCATCCTGGCATTGTCATTTGGTTTAGTGTTCTGATCCGCAGTCTTATGCTGACGCTGCTACGCATCCCTCTTGGGAGTTTACCATGGAGGAGGAGTATAACTCCCTCCTCGAAAAGCAGACATGCGATCTGGTCCCCCTTCCTTTAGGAATGAAACTTGTTCGATGCAAATGGGTCTACAAGACCGAGAGTGTTGCAAATGGGCAAATCACCAGACATAAAGCCAGGCTAGTAGCCAAAGGCTTCCAACAAGTGCATGGCATTGATTATCATGAGACCTTTGCTCCAGTAGCAAAGATGGATTCCATATGCCTTGCACATGCCATTACGGCTACCCAGGGGTGGGAAGTACATCAGATGGATGTGAAGAATGCCTTTCTCCACGGAGACCTATCTAAGGAGATCTACATGGAGCAGTCAGATGGTTTCATTCATGATTCATCTTTGGTTTGCAGAGTAAAGAAATCTCTCTGGCCTTAAGGAGGCCCTGAGAGCTTGGTATGCAAAGATGGATTCTTTTCTCTTATCACAAAACTTTGAAAGATGTAAGTCTGATCCAAATGTTTACATGCTCAGGACACATGATTCTCTTCTTATCTTAGTTTTGTATGTGGATGATCTCCTGGTCACCAGCAGCTCGACTTCACCGATTGGTGCAGTCAAGAGGGCCTTGCATGATAGGTTCTTGATGAGGGACATGGGTCCATTACACTTCTTTCTTGGTCTTGAGATCAGCCAGGGTACCACAGGAATAAAACTCTCTCAAGCTAAGTATGCACGGGATCTCCTCGAGAGATTTCACATGACTGACTACAAGCCAGCTCCGAATTCCTTTCTATCTAGGGTCCGCTAGCACTCTCTACCGACAGCTAGTGGGGAGCTTATTGTACCTCACCCACTCCAGACCAGATCTCTCATATGTAGTAGTGGCAGTTTCCAGATACATGTAGGAGCCGCATGTGCTACACTAGAATGATGCCAAGCGCATCCTCCAATATGTGCAGGGCACCATCACCTTTGGGATTCACTATGCCACAGGCACTACATTGAATCTCCTTTGCTTCACAGATTCTGATTGGGTGGGTGATAGCATTGATTGCATGTCCACCTCCGTATATTCACTCAGTCTAGGGTTTGGCCCTATCTGTTGGTCGAGCAAAAAGAGCAGGCTACTATTGCTCTCTCATCAGCTGAGGCCAAGTATAGAGGAGTAGCCAACATCACCATTCAGGCTCTATGGCTACAACACTTCCTCACTGAGTTGGGTGTCCAATTCCACCAGCCCATTGTCATCTGGTGTGACAACCAGAGCACTCTCAAATTTTGCAAGGATCCAGTAAAGAGACAACAGACAAAGCACATAGAAATCCATATGCACTACATCAGAGACTTAGTACATGATCGGGTCATTGATTTCCTGTTCTGTCCTTCATCAAAATAGACTGCAGACATCTTCACCAAGACATTCACTGAGAAGAATTTTCACTCTCTACGCGACCTTTTTGGAGTGAAGGATAGAGTTTCTTAGCCACTGTCTTTTCTTCCACTTTTCTTTTGATTACATTGTATTTTGAAGGGGGGTTTCCCACGAGGTTTTCCCTCTTTCCTCAATTTTAGTACAAGTTGCACTGTATTTTGGGTGACCTTTGGCCTTAGTTGCCAGGGTGATTTTCAAGTTTTCCCCATAGTGGTGTTCAGGGGGGGTGTTGGAGATACTACACACCTAGGATTTTCATTACTGGCACATGCAGACACTTAGTTAGAGCATGGGACTACATGCAAGATCCTTTATGCATGATTTGCTCCTCCTTTCACTCCTTAACTCGCTAGTTCTTCTACATGATTTTCTCCCTAACTTTCTCCTCCTTTCACTCTGCAACTGGCTAGTTCTTCTGTAGGATTTACTCCCTGATTTGCTGCTCCTTTCACTCCATAACTAGCTAGTTCTCTCTCGAACTTGCTATAGATGTTGAGTCCTCTCATTGATCACCACTATGGCGCATTACCTTGGGATCTTCACCCAGTGATGCTATGTCATGCACATTGTAACTTATTTGCTGAATCCATCATTTTTTTTGTTTTTTCGTTTCTTTTAGTGTTTTTGCTCTGCAAAGCTGTGTGATCAACCTTTACTAAATAGATTCATCTGTGCAGGTTTTCTAACACATTTACAACAAGCCGCACCAGGTTGAACATTCAGCCGCAAGTTGAATGCCTCAGCATCACCACAAATCCATTAATCACAAGCGCTGAAGCGTTTCAAGCATTAAACATGGATCGGTTAATCGTGTTGATCAAGTAAAGTGTTTCCATCCTAACGGCATTTCTGCTGTCGGCTCAAAGCTCGAGAGAACCAGAACTACGTACATATCTCAATGTACAATCCTACCGAGCGAGACATTTATCTACAGATTCGTTGTTGAGAGGGTATGTTTAAGACATCTTCTTTTCAATACTTGCATCTTAACTTGGTTATATTGTGTTGGGAATTTGTGGCCTAATGTTAATAATGTATGCAACCTGGGACATATTTCTATCATGGCCACTATGGTCTCCAGTGCTCGGCTGGTTTGTATGGCTCTTTGACAATCGACTCTGCAAAACCAAAGCTCTTCGTCCATGACACAGAACTGAGCATCATCCTCGATGATGGGTGGCATACTATCACGTACTAATAGGTTGTGGGCCTCTCATCCAATCCTTTTGTTTCGGTTGGGGAACCTCAGGTATATATATCGTCTCCCTCGTACTCGGTGTGAAATCGCGATTGATTGAAACTCAACGAACAAATGTTAATTTGTGGGTTGATATTGTAGCCTCTATTGATAGAGGGCCGAGGAAAATACAACTACTCAGTAGACAACAGTAAAACTTGCAACGCTACCAGCAACCAATGTTCGCCCTACATTCTACCGGTGAAACCTGGAAAGACATACCGCCTGCAGACCACCAGCGTAGCTTCTTTATTGACCGTTAATTTCTTTAGCTCCGAGACATCATGTGGGTAAATGTTAGGCCTCTGGCCTAATATGTCATGTTAAGGGTTTGATTCGATCGCCTTATTTTGTATTGAAATTTTTACTTTCAAGACTACAGGGTTTTGTTTGTCGACCACAATTGAATTTGTAGTTACAACGTTGCGATTATAATGATATTAATATATAGATTGATAAATGATGATCTATATAGTTTAGTTGGTGTTTTCTGTGTATTAGATAGTTCGCGTTTGGAATCAGCACCATCAATTCTACAAGAGACTGTGCCTTCATCAGTTCTGCGCAGTCGCAACAAAAATTGTGGTATTTCAATACAACTTAGCATTGTCTCCACGTTAATGGTTTGAGACAGTCTCACATTTTATGTTTGCCTTATATATAAATTGCAGGTGAAGAGAAAGCTAATCATCTGACAAACTCGATTAAAAAAAATGGCTTAGTAATGGGATGAAGGGAATTATACCATGAAAAATTCTCTCTATTTATCTTTATTTTTATTTATACTATTGGCTTTCAATACTTCTGCGTTGTACATATGGTTGATGTTTGTTTTTAGTTGAAACGTTAAAGGAAATTATGTTTAGCGTTTTGGGTGAATCATATAAATGATAAAGACCAGGGTAGGAATTTGGATTTCTCTTTATCCGTCATACAATTTTTTTTTGACGTTTTGGATCTTTATGCTTCCTGTCAAGAAACGTTATATTAAAAATTTTGCCCTTCAAGAGTGATGTTCTCATAATAAATTAACCCTTCACTAATAAAGTTTTGATTAAAAAATTACCATTCAATAAATAATTATGTTGAAAATTTTCATATATTTATCGTAATAAAAAAACCAGAATTTGAAAAAACTCAATTGTAAAGGTTACCGTTAGAATTTAGGATATTTTCAATTAAAAAAACTTGCCCAAAAAATACCCTGCTGTATGAAAAACAAAGGGGCGTAACTTGTAAGTTGTAACTATACCAACGCTAATTAGAATTTAGCATATTTTCAATTAAAAAAACTTGCCCAAAAAATACCTTGCTATATGAAAAAACTTGCCGCGTGAGAACGTTTGGTGCGTAAAAACGTTTTGGAAAAAGTTCCAAACTTCAAAAATCCGTCTTTCACTCTTCCAGGCACGTCACTCAAAACGGGCAATGACAAATTCCAGCCATCAAATACGTGCAAAAGGCCTTATGACGGGCAAAATGCCCGTCAAATTCCATCCCTGATAAAGACACTTAATCAATAACTTATTATTTACCACAAAACTTTAGCAATAACAAAACCAAATAAATATAAGAAACAATGTTGCAGGGAGAGGAGGGAGAGGAGGGTTTGCGTTGTATGCATTTGAATAAAAAGATACCAAAATTGTGTTAGGAACTTCCAACAATGTTTTCAATTGGGCGTTACATTTACATTTTTATTGTAGAGCACATATTAATTGCGTTGGTGTTTCAATTTCGTTGTTTATTTTTAATGTAAAATCATTTTTATTCGAGAGGATATATTAATTGTTTTGATGTTTTAATTTCTTTGGTTTTTCTGGTTTATAAATGTAAAAATCATATAAATTGATGACCATATAATTAACGTGAAGCACATTATGTTTTTGATGATTCAACTCGAAGAGTGATCAAAGGAAAATGGTTTCGATGAATAAGAATAGGGAAAGCCGTATAATTAAATTGTGTGGAAAATGATGTTCTTAATCTCGAATCCCTTTTGTTTACCGTGGATCAATATTTGACCTAGCTTTATATTGAGTAACAATTATTGTAACGAAGGAATCCCTTCTACGGTTGAATATTTAATATAGTTTAATTTCCAC
>APFE030169243.1:0-11522 GCA_000404065.3 Pinus taeda
AATTACTTAAATCATGTGGTTACATGATTTCATTAACATGTATGCTTAACATGACTTTAGTCCAAAGCTTTCATTGTTAATGATGGTTAACACATAATGTGAGCACATAATATTATAGTATTTGTATATGATTTAGATGGAGAGTCCATTATAGATGTAATGGTGGTTTTGAAAGTTTGTGTAACAACTAAATACAGTTTCTTATAACTTTGCATATTACATCAAATTAAAAAAAAAAAAAAATTTGATACCTTTTACATTCTCATGATCATAATTATTAATTTCTTTGGAACATACGTATATAAAGTATTTAATTATATTTCTAAAGATAATAGGTTGATCATATATCATGCCAATCACACTTCAATACTCAAGTGAAAGGATATGGATGAAGATACTTTGACTTTAATGAGCGTAACCCTTGAGGGCATGGCTCTCCTGTCTGACATTCACATGTGATCACATGTAGTGAACAACCTTCCCGAGGAGTGGTATTGTTGTATTGTCTCGCCATATGGCTCTTCCTAGCATCATTGAATCTATGTTGTCGATCTGATAGTGGAGAAGGATTAACACACGTTTCTCTAGCCAAGCACCCGCCATTTCTTCTGCATTGCTCTACTGTCATCGAGATTTCTATCGAAGTTCATTGCTACACCTGGAGGGTTTTGGTTTGAATGTGGAGGTGGAGGTGGCACCTCCCGAAGTAGGTATACCTCAACTCTAAGTTTAGTAGTATATTCATTTGGCCTTAGTGTATTACCATCGGATCGAGGGTCTTAACTTCGTCATAACCCTATTGTGCAACCTTGCTTTTAGGTTTAGATTCAGGTGTTGCAGCGATGGTGGTAGGTAGCCAGCACTTTGGAACATTGAATGAAGGTAACTTCTTCGTCACTGTCACGATGAGTTTAGTAATTTCTGGTTATTACAAACTTACTATGGGAGTATTTCTTCTTTCCTTGATTTAGTTAGGACCTGGGCACTAAAACACTTCCTCACTTTGGCAGGCTATAGCCTTGACACAAGTCTGCTTCATACCTAGGTAAGAAACCCCAATTTTTAATTGCGAGAATGCCAATGTTGAGGTAGGGTTACAGATTTTATTACATTCACTAAACTCTGATATGTATTCTTGCAGTTACATGGTCTTATGGATGAATTAGAGTCAGGGTCTGCGGCTATTCAATTCATGAAGGCTTACAGCCAATCGGTTGTATTACAGGTTGGCGCAGAGACTTTAGATAGTCGTTATGTCCTGTTATTATAGGGTTTTGTTGAGGGTTCTTCTCTTAATGGTCTAGGTTAAGCTAAGCATAAATTGTTCATTCTGCATTTTTCTTCTTTGAAGTTGTTCCAATGCCGATTGTCAAGGACGTTTTTATTGTTTTGGTTGTAATCTTCAATGTTTTAAAATGGAAACTGGTTTCAAAGACCTAACTTTTAGTTTATAAGACATCCAAAAGAACCCTTCTTTGTTCTCGCAAGGGTCAACTATGCCATTATGAGGCTTCTCGGATAGGTTTTTGATACATTTAATAATTTATTTTGAAGCTATTAAGGTTATGTATTGGGTATTGCCTAACAAATGGGAATACGAGTACTTATTTTTGGTCTAATACATTTGCAATATTCTCTCTCTCTCTCTCTCTCTCTCTCTCTCTCTCTCTCTCTCTTCTATATATATATATTATATATATAGTATATAATTATAATTATATTATATATATATTCAGATATGTGGTCTCGACTGAATAATTTGTTGCAATATTTATATCTCACCATTCTATAGTTTATTATATGAAATGACTTCACCAAGGGTTTTGTCTATCATAGCATTTGTATCGAATGATTCTTTATATGACTCAGGTAGTATTTTTGTTATCAGGTGTTCAACCTTTTTGACTGATACTACAATAACATTTATATTTATTCTTAAACCTGATAGAGAGATCATAGCATATCGCCATATTTGAAAATTTCTCTATTTTACTATTCACTCATTGGAATATATATCATGTGTTGTCTGCTATTTCGGTTTTCCACGCAAATAACTCCATTATATTAAATCTGATGCCTATTATATAGTTCAGTTTTACACAAGAGTGAATCCTCTGTTTTATTGGTTTACCTACTTTGTAAATTAAGGATAACCTCTCCAGTGTACCATATGTAAACGCATTCCATACTACACATTTATAGTTCTACAATCTAGAACAAATACACAAACAATACTAAAGCTTACAGGTTTCTCGACTTTAAACACATTCCATACTACACATTTATAGTTCTACAATCTAGAACAAATACACAGACAATACTGAAGCTTAGAGGTTTATCGGCTTACCTACCTGTTCCTTTTAAACATTAATAACAATAGTAATACTTTTCATAAAGTCTCTCCTCCCAGCCACAAGTCTAGTAATCACGTCCAGACTCCCCCCAAGCACTTTCTACCTTCAATGTTGGATTATATCTAGTTACAATTAGTACTATGGGCCTCAGGACTCCTGTCCAACCTCCATCTCAGTACTCCTTGTTCCACTGTATGGAACAACCCTCCAACTGTTTTATTTCACCCAGCTCAAGGATGGGATTTTTTGTTCTCCTCCCCTCTCTATATTTTCCTGTTTAGGTAGAGGGTTCACTGTTTCTTGAGAACCACTTCTTTTAACTAAAACAAATCAATTTCATTTTGTTAAAGTAAAGTTACCAATAATTCAGGTAATCACAAGATAACCATGGTAAATGTTTCTTGGCCTTCCAGCCTCAATCATTTAATGTCAACATTAGAACAATTAAAATTTAAATTAAACATCTATTGAAGAGTTACTTAATAGTTCTCAGTAATTTTTAAATGCCATTTTTGGGGTGTTACATGTCCCCCCCCTTATGAGGAACATCATACCTAGTGTTCTCTCTTTCTTCAAAAAAAACAATGTCGGATAAGCCTTTCGCATAAATTCCTCTTCTTTCCAGGTGGCCACTTTTGGGCCAAAGTGCTTCCATTACACTTTAACCTGGGTAATGGTTCACTTTCACAAGTTAGTTTCTCTCTGATCGAGAATATGAAGAGGTTCTTCTAGGAATTCTCCTTTCGGTTCAACTTGCACCACAGAATAATTCTCAGTTATATTCCATCCTTTCTTTTAAACAAAAACAACATTATATCCGGTCTTTCCTACTTCACTGTTTACCTGAATATTTTCCTAGTCAATAATGTGTTGGGGGTTATACACATACTTTTTCAGTAACGATACATGAAATACATTGCGGACCTGAATGTGGCTTGGTAGTGCAAGCTTATAGGCCACCGTTCTAATTCGTTCCAGAACTTGAAGAGTGCCATAGTATTGGGGTACTAATTTTGCGCAACCCTACCATTGTAATGAAATTTTCGTGGGTTTCACTCTTAAATAAACGTTATCTCCTGGATGAAATTCCCTGTAGGTCCTCTTTTTATCTGCATACATTTTCTGCCTATCTTGGGCCACCCTCAAATTTTGTCGAATCTTCCTCACAGTCTCCTCCATTTCTGCTAGCATGCCAGGACCTAATGTAAACTTATTAACTGGACTATTCCAGTCTATAGGTACTCTGCACTTTCTCCCATACAACACCTCGAAGGGGCTCATTCCTAGTGATTCGTGGTGTCCATTATTATATGCAAACTCTACTAAATGGAGGTAATCCTCCCACTTGTGTGGTTGCTGCATCACAAACATGCGTAGCATGTCCTCCAACACTCGGTTTACCCTTTCGGTCTGTCCATCCGTTTGGGGATGGTAAGCGATACTCAATTGGACCTGAGTTCCTAAACCCAAAAAGAGAGTTTTCCAAAATATGGATGTGAATTTCACGTCCCTATCTGAAATCACTACCTTGGGTATCCCATGGAAGCGAAAAATTTCCTTCATAAATATGTTCGCAATTTCTACGGTTTTGTATGTGGACTTCACTGGTATAAAGTGAGTTGTTTTACCCAATTTATCAACTACCACCATAATTGAATCATGTTGCTTTCTTGTACATGGTAAGTCGATAATGAAATCTGGGGATATATTCTCCCATTTCCATTCTGGAAAGGGTAATGGTTGTAACAATCTAGCGGGATGCTGGTGCTCTGCCTTTACCAGCTGACACTCCAAACATTTGGACAAATATTTTATAGTATCCTTCCTCAATCCGGGCCAAAATTACCCTTTCTTGATGGCTGAAAGCATTTTCTAATAACCAGGATGGCCAACAGAAGGCTTCCTATGAAACTCATCCAACACAAAAAGTCTAACCGAGCTTTGGTTAGGGACATAAATTATGTTCTTAAATGTAAGAAGATTATCGGAATTTATTTCAAACTCTAATTTTTCATTTTTCAGCAGAGCTTCTTTGGTTTGTTGCCAAGGAAGGAATAATCTGGGTCTCTGTTAGTTGCTTCTTTAATGATTTTAGGGATATTTGAACTTACTTGGCTCATCTATACCTCATAGATACAAGGTAACTTCCTCCTTAGTGCATCGACCACACGATTTTCCTTCCCTTTTAAATGTTTCATTTCAAAATCAAATTCACTTAGAAAGGTTGTCCATCTAGTTTGTCGAGTGTTCAAACTAGACTGGTTAAAAAATTTGGTAAGACTGCTATGATCGGTTAGCTGCAAAAAATTCTTCCCTAGTAGGTAATGTCACCACATTTTAAGTGCATGCACCACTGCTGTCAACTCAAGATCATAGGCTGAGTATCATTGTTCGTATTCCTTCAATTTTAAGCAATCACCTTCCCCTCTTGCATCAATACCCCACCAACGCCCTCCTTGCTTGCATCTGTGCAAACAATGAAAGACTTTTCCGGATCGGCCACTTTTAACACTAGTGCAGTGGTGAGTATATGTTTTAATTTTTCAAAACTCTACTGACACTCTGTTTTTCAGTGGAAAGCGCACCCCTTTTTCTGTAATGAGGTCACTGGAAAGGCAATTTTTGAAAATCCCTCAATAAATCTACGGTAATACCCGGCTAATCCCAAGAATTATCAGATATCAACGACATTATTTGGGGATGTCCATTCCATAATTGTTTTGATCTTTTATGGATCTATTGCAATGCCATCTACTGATATCACATGACCCAAGTACTGGATTTGATATTTGAAAAAGTCACATTTTCTGAATTTGGTGTATAACTGATTTTCCCTTAATGTTTGCAATATTATTTTCATATGTTCTTTATGCTCCTCCTAATTTTTAGAATATATCAAGATATCATCTATGAAAATTAGCACAAGTTTATCAAGGTAGGGCTGGAAAATACCATGCATTAAACTCATGAAGGTGGTTGGGGCATTAGTAAGGCCAAATGGCAATACCATGAACTCATAGTGACCATAACGAGTGCGGAATGTTGTCTTGTAAATATCTTCCTCCTTTATCCTTATTTGATGATATATGGACCTTAAATCCATTTTCAAAAATACTTTGGTTCCCTGTACTTGGTCAAAAAGATCATCAATACGTGGTAATGGATACTTGTTCTTGATGGTTAGCTTGTTTAATTGTTGATAATCGATGCATAACCTCAGGGTTCCATCCTTTTTTCGTACGAATAAAACAGGGGCTTCCCAAGGAGACACACTGGGCTGGATATACCTTTTATCTAAAAGCTCCTACAATTTCATTTTGAGTTATGTTAATTCAGGTATGCTCATGCGATAAGGGGCTCTGGATATAGGGGTTGCAACCAACATTAATTCAATAGTGAAGTCAATGTCACGCTTTGGTGGTAAATCTAGAATAGATTATGGAAACACATCAACGAATTCCTGAATAACAGGAATATTTTCCAAAGAGGTTCTTTTTTTTGTGTTTGTAAATCCCACCTGAACATCATATATTTGGTAACCTTTTGTAATACATTTTCCTAGCTAGTTAGCTGTAATAGGATGCAACTTGGTATTCATTTTAATGCCTTGGAGTTCCCCCCTTTTGCCCGATTAAGCAATAAAACTGACAGTTTTCTCTTTGCAGTCCACCAAGGACGAACACTTTTCTTACCAGTCCATCTCGATCAGTATGTCATAAGAACACAAAGGCAGTGTATTAAGATCTACGTAAATAGGTTGTCCTGAAATCGTTTTGGGGCAATGTTCGGTCCTTGTGGTTACCCTCCTTTTTTTTCCAGTGGCTAGTTGAACTAACCATGGTTTTGAAAATTTACTTCTTGGCAAATGACATTTATCTACCACCTTAGGACTGACGTAGCTTAAGCTAGCACCTGGGTTAAATAAAATAGAGGCAGGTTGCTTAGCAATCATACCTTCACATTCAATCATGGTCGGCAAAAATTCTTCCTGATGATCGTCCAGGGCAACGTTAATTTTGGGCATGCTCCTTGCCACGTCTCCCACCGTGGATGCTTCTTTCATGTTTGATAATTGTTATGTTCTTGCTTTATGCAGACAATTTTTGTAATAATGTGCTTCTTCGCATCCCCAACACTATAGTGGTGGTTTGGTTTGTGGATCGTCTATAGATTTAGCAACTCCTTCCGAATGTATGTTTTTTGAATAAGCCATCTTGGGCTGATTCCCGGCTGGAAATCTACTGAGGGGTTTTTGTTGTATGTTTCTGCTACCTACAAATCTTGAATTCTTGTTTGGAGGTAGAATTTTGCCTTTCTTGTTTAAATTCCCTTTTGATCCTTCATTCTTTTATTTCATTTGATGATAACATATGTGGGCTTTCCACACAGTGTCATCCATTGTCTTGGGGTAATCAAACTCTAATTTCTCCTTCATAAAATTGGGCAAACTACTGATAAAGCGCTGAATTTTGGCCTTTTCTTCTTGCACATAAGGCACATAACGTAGCAGTGAGGTAAAGTGTGTTACGTACTCATCCATGGTTAAGGTTCCCAACCTTAACTCATGGAATTCCTTTGCTTTCTCATTGTAATAATGCTCCATTAAATACTTATCCTTGAAATGCTTTTGGAATTCTTGGCAAGTAACTTCCTCCTCATTGATTTTCCTTACTATTTTGATTTCTTCCCACCACAAGGTGGCCTTTCCTCTTAACTGATAAACTGCTAATCTTGCTTTCAGTTTATCTGTGTACTCATAAATATGGAAGTATTTTCCCATGTCAATGAGCTAAGCTTCAGCTGCCTCTTCCAATTCTCCTTCAAAAAGTGATGGCTTAATATTTTTTAATTCACCTTGCAATTTAGTCTTCTGTCTTTTTGTTCCTTGCTGGTCAACTAAATTGTCTAAGTGTTGTTCTTCATCTTCCCTATGTTTCTCAGCAGATTCAACATTTTCCTCTCCATGTTGTGTTATTGGTGTCTTCTCCTGGTCCTCAACACTGGGATCTAGATGTCTCCGATTCTATCTATTGGAGAGACTTCATAATATCTTTTCTTGTTCTTCATGAAGTCTTTCATTGTCTGATCTTAAATTCATCATTTCAGCCCGCAACTGATGAATAGTTTCTAATAATGTTGCATTAGTCTGTCGCGATTCTTCACCCAGATGTATCCATATGTCTAGATTATCATTTACCTATGTAGTACCGAGTGAACCGGTTGGTCGAGGACTCCCTTGCATTTTGCCTTATCTCTTTTGTTGTTGTGTTCTTTTGGTTAATAACTGTTTCACACGTAAGTTTATTTAGTCATATAATAAGAAAACTAAAACAAAATTATTTCCTGTACATATCTGTTCCCAAAGAGTCTCAGTGTCTGAACCTGAGCTCTAATACCATTTGTAACAACTAAATATAGTTTCTTATAACCTTTCATATTACATCGAATTAAAAATAAAAATAAAAATAATTATTTTCTCACAATCATAATTATTAATCCTTTTGTGACTTGGAACATACGTATATAAAGTATTTAATGATTTTTATAAAGATAATATGTTGATCGGATATGATGCCAATCACACTTCAATGCTCAGGTGAAAGGATCTAAACGAAGATACTTTGACTTTAATTAGTGTAGCCCTCCAGGGCATGGCTCGCCTGTTTGGCATTCACTTGTGGTCACACATGGCGAACAACCTACCCGAGGAGTGGTACTACTGTACTGTCTCGCAATATGGCTCTTCCTAGCAATGTTGATCCTTTGTTGTTAATCTGACAGTGGAGAACCATTAACACTTGTTTCTCTAACCTAACTCCTGGCTCCGCCTCTGGTGGTTTATTGTCACTACTGTTGAGTCTTCTGCATTTATCTGTTGTCGTCAGGGTTTCTCTGGAGTTCATTACTACATTGGAGGGTTTTGGTTTCTATGTGGAGGTGGAGATGGCACCTCCTGAAGCAGGTATATCTCAACTCTAATTTTAGTAGTATATTCATTCGGCCTTAGTGTATTACCATCAGTTTGAGGGTATTTAACTTCCTCATAACCCTATTGTCTGACCTCGCTTTCAGGTGTAGATTTAGGTGTTGCAGCAATGGCGGTAGGTAGTCAGCACTCTGGAACGTGGGATGAAGGTAACTTCTTTGTCACTGTCATGGTGTGTTTAGTAATTTCTAGTTATTGCAAACTTACTATGGGAGTATTTCTTCTTTCCTTGATTTAGTTAGGATCTGGGTACTAAAATGCTTCCTCGCTTTGGTAGGCTATATCCTCGGCACAAGTCTGCTTCATACCCAGGTAAGAAACCCCAATTTTCAATTGCAAGAATGATAATGTTGAGGTATGGTTACAGATTGTATTACATTCAGTAAACTCCGATATGTATTCTTGCAGGTACGTGGTCTTATGGATGAATTAGATTCGAGGTCTACGACTATTAAATTCATGAAGGATTATAGCCTCTCGATTGTGTTACAGGTTGGCGTTGAGACTTTAGATAGTGGTTTTGTGCTACTATTACAGGTTTTCATTGAGGGTTCTTCTCGTAATGGTCTAGGTTAATCTAAGCACTATAAATTGTTCATTCTGTGTTTTTCTTCTTTGAAGTTGTTCCAATGCCGAGTGCTGGTTGTCGAGGACTTATTTATTTTTTTGGTTGTAATCTTAAATGCCTTAAAATGGCAATTGGTTTCAAAGACCTGACTTTTAGTTTATAAGAGAGCTGAAAGAACCCTTCTTCATTCTCGCAAGGGTTGACTATGCCATTTTCAGGCCTCTCGGATAGGTTTATGATACATTTAATAAATTATCTTGAATCTGTTAAGTTATGTATTTGGGTATTGCTACAATGCAAATATGGTGTAACTTATTTTGTCTTAATACATGTTCAATATCATTCACTCTTACTCTGTTTATATATATATATCCATATTCAGACTGAGCCGAATAATTTGTTGCAGTATTTATATTTCACCATTCTGTAGTTTATTATATGAAATGACTTCGCCAAGGGTTTTGATTGTCATAGCATTTGTATCAAATGATTCTTTATATGACTCAGGTAGTATTTTTGTTATTAGGTGTTCGGCCTTTTTGACTGATACTACAATAACATTTATATTTATTCTTAAATCTAATAGAGAGATCATAGCATATCAACATATTTGAAAATTTCTCTGTTTTACTATTTAGTCATTGGAATATATATCATGTGTTGTCTATTGTTTCAGTTTGCATGTAATTAACTCCATTATATTAACTGTGATGCCTATTATATAGTTCAGTTTTACATAGGAGTGAATCCTTTGTTTTATTGGTTTATCTACTTTGTCAATTAAGGATAATCTCTGCAATTTACCATATGTAAACACATTCCATACTACACGTTTATAGTTCTACAATCTAGAACAAATACATAGACAATATGGAAGCTTAGAGGTTTCTTGGCTTTAAACACATTCCATACTACACATTTATAGTTCTACAATCTAGAACAAATACACATACAATACTGAAGCTTAGAGGTTTCTCGGCTTACTTACCTGTTCCTTTTAAACATTAATAACAATAGTAATACTTTTGAGAAAATCTCTCCTCCCAGCCACGAGTCTGGCAATCACGTCCAGACTCCCCTGAGCACTTTCTACTTTCAATACCCCAAACACTTTCTACCTTCAATGCTAGAATATATCTAGTTAAAGTTAGTGCTATGTGCCTCCGGACTCCTGTCTAGCCTCCATCTCGGTACTCTCTATTCTACCGTATGGAGCAACGCTCCAACTGGTTTATTTCACCCAGCTCTAGGATGAGATTTTCTCTGCTCCTCCCCTCTCTATATTTTCCTGTTTAGGTATAGGGTTAACTATTTCTTAATGACCATTTCTTTTAACTAAAACAAAATAAATTCATTCTCTTAAAGTAAAGTTACCAATAATTCAGGTAATCACAAGATATCCATCGTAAATGTTTCTTGGCCTTCCAGCCTCAATCATTTAATGTCAACATCATAACATTAAAATTAAAATTAAACATCTATTGAAGAGTTACTTAGTAGTTCTCAGTAATTTTTAAATGCCATTTTTCGGGTGTTACAGTTTGATATAAGGAAGTTGTACCATTTTTTCATTAATATACTTATGAATTATCTGAAAAAATTTTTAAATGTAGAATTATAATAATATAGACTTTATTATGTATAAGGTTACAATTAAATTAGATATTAAATTAGGGACAAGTTTACTGAGGTGGAGAAATTTGAGCAAAAAAATTCAACAAATCTCGTAGAAACATTCTTTAAATCATGCTTTTGAAGGTGGCAATGAATTCAACATTATCAAAAAATTATGGGGCACCAAAATCTTGAAATTTAATAATTTTAACCTGGATTTACAAAAATCCAAATATTGCGAAATTTTTCATGATTTTCAGGGAAAAAAGTAGTTTGGACTATAGCTCAAATTAATGTGTTTGTGGGATACTGAACTTATATATATATATATATACCATTTCAAAAAAATCTTAAACCAGCATAGATCTATCTTTACTCTGGATTTTGGTCCATAGGCCTCACCTAAATAAAACCTCTTTTTTGAGTCTTCTTAAATATAAAGAGGTTTATGGACTAAATATAAAAGGAGGTTTTATTTATTTACCATACCTCTAGTTTATTTATATTTTTATTTATTTACCATATCTCCAGTTTATTTACATTTTTATTTATTTACCATACCTATTTTTTTAATGTTCATAAACCTCTTTATATTTTAAATTTATATTGTGTTTATACATAATAATAATTAGATTGATTTCTAAACAAGGTTGACATTAGATTAAAAATGTTAAATGTTAAACATTACATGTTAAATGTTTACATTTACATTGATGTTTACATTCACAGTTACATTTACATTTAAGTTTACGTTTACATTTACATTTATATTTACATCTATATCTACATTTATGTTTACATTTTTATATGAGATCTACCTCAATATTGGGTGCAACTATTTTAAAAATCTTTAAGTTATTATTATTTTTTAATGGTAGCCATAAATAAAATATTTCAATGCGTAGATAAAATATTTTTATATCAGCAAAAAGGGAAATTTAAGTAATTTAAATTTAGGGGAAAATTTACTTTATCCATAAGTTCAAATTTATGGAAAAAG